>OOFC01015481.1:5074-27020 GCA_900323345.1 Pseudochromis fuscus
GCTGCGCACGCCGCTGCGCGCAGCCAAGGCCATCCAGTTCCTCACCAAGGGCTACCATGAGACCATCGATGGTGAGTCAACAAGTTTATCTCTGTGGTGTTGACATTAGAAGACGCTCATGTGTAATCAAGACAGTCATTCATGTCGTATAATTAGTTTGCGTTCATGTCCACGCTGTGTGGATACTACAGAAACATATGTGTCTTCTCCAGGTACAGATGGAGACAAAGTAAAGTCTCAGCAAACAGACTAAAAAAAAAAAATCAGCTTGCGAAAGAGTCTTTGATTTTGTTAATAAACTAAACATTAAAGTTACGTTGTAAGTAATTTTTAGCTCCTCAAATGTGAATGTGTTGGATTTATTAGTGTTTTTTAATAATAAACCGAATATATTTTTGTTTTGGACACTTAATTGGACAAAGACAACACAGCCTTTTTGATGGACATTATTACTATTTTCTAAAGTTTTGGATGTAACAATAATTGAAATACTTCATAGACTAACTACTGATAAGACTAATTGTCATTGTCATCAAACAATATTTTCATTCCTGGGTAATCAAATATCACTGGGAAATCAGTTATTAAACATGGCCTCATTTAATAATATTCTTATGAATCATTGCAGCTTAGTGAATCCTGTAAATGGACAGTATTTCTAAAAGCGTGTGTGTGTGTGTGTGTGTGTGTGTTTGTACCACCAGACATCCTAAATGATGCCATATTTGATGAAGACCATGATGAGATGGTGATTGTGAAGGACATAGACATGTTTTCACTATGTGAACATCACATGGTTCCTTTTTTTGGCAAGGTAAGCTTGTGTGTGTGTGTGTGTATCCAAACAGGATTTAAAGATGGTTGCATGTGGAGTGCGTCTGTTTTAAAAGCAAATAATTAATCCAAAAATTTGCACAAGCTTGCGTGGGCAGATGTCACTGTCCTGTCAAGCACTGTCAAGTTAATTAAGTTCACTATTGGATTACAAATATTTGCCATCCTTCACTCTGATGATGTGAACACTGCTCTCACTCGCTGCCCCCTCTTTCCAGGTTCACATCGGGTATATCCCTAACAAAAAAGTGGTGGGACTGAGCAAGCTGGCAAGGTAACACAGTACGCATGCGCCCTCACACACACACACACACACACACACCATCCCTTCCTGCTGTCACTGTGTCTGCATGGTTCTCCTGTTAGTGCTGGGTGACTGCGTTCTTCTGTTATCTCAGTGCATTGACCTGGAGGCTTAGAGTCTAAGCCCACTGGCCATCATCGAGTCCTCTCATCAAGCACATTCACAGATACAAGTGTAAACTCTAGCCGCTCTCGAGCCATGAGAAAATCCCTTCAGACCTGTGGGAATCACCCGTTATTATCACAGCCTCTCTGTCTGTCACCTTCTCTCTCTTCCCTAAAATATCGCACCAAATCTGAATATACAGCCCAGAATAACAGTAAACCGAGTCACTGAGTTCTCAGACAAACTTGATGTTGCTGAATGTTGCAGGACGATTTCAGAGAATTCTGCTGGGTGAATGATTCACAGATAAAGAGTCTATACAGTTTTGATGGTCAGGGTGGAGGCCAGGGGGTCAGGGGCTGATGCCAGTCTGTGTTTATCAAGAGATTAATCATTATTATACACGATTTGTGATCTGCCCTCTCTGCTCTGCTTGTGTTCTGGTTTCTGCAGGATTGTGGAGATCTACAGTCGGAGGCTTCAAGGTAAGACACGAAAAAACTGTATTATTGTACAGTATTATTTGCTTTAATAAATAATTGGAACAAGATCTGGAAACATCGAGTGTTGAATTATAATTATTTTTTCTTTCATCAGTTCAAGAGCGTCTGACCAAGCAGATTGCTGTGGGAATCTGTGAGGCTCTGCAGCCAAAAGGTGTGGCTGTGGTTATTGAAGCAGCGTGAGTACACACACACACACACACACAATACCACTACAACTTTGTTTAGATATATGTGTTACGTTTATAGCATCAAATGTTGCCTCAAGCATAAAGTGCAGTAAACTCACTTCTTTCCAATTCATGTACCTGTAAACAGAATTTGATGTGTAAAATTGGTGGAGCCTCCCTTTAAACACTCAAAGTATGTTGAACGCTGCTGCTGTGTGTGTTTTCAGGCACATGTGTATGGTGATGCGTGGCGTCCAGAAGATGAACAGCCGCACTGTGACGAGCACCATGCTGGGAGTTTACCTCGAGGACCCCAAAACCCGGGAGGAGTTCCTGACTCTTTCACTTCGCGCTTAACAAATCCCATAAACCATTCACTCCCGAGCCTCCGTACGCAGCGGCACTCATAAACCTCCAGAGTAACAGTTGATCTGCATCTGACTTCACTTTTTTTCTGTCAGATGCAGGATCTCCAACCCTGGAGTAAACCTCAATACACTGAAGCCTGAAAGATTTCAGTCCTCCTGCTGAAATCCATTATTTTAAATCACTGTGAACACAACAAACTCACATTCATGGTGCCTTTGGTAAATATATTACAGTCTTACATGGCAATATTGTTGTAATAAAATATGAAACCTGAGTGCAATACTGTAAGGTGACAATTTAAATTTTCTTTTTTTTCTGATGGGAATTTTATTGGTGCTTTTGCAAAGTGGTACTTTGAGACCATTGCTTGCTCTTATTATTGTATTTAGAATCAACTGAGTTAATAATTTAAAAAGCTATGTGTCATTTATAAATACATTTCTAAAGTATTTCTATTACATGACATTTTAAGATGCAAATCAAATTAATGTACTTGTAATCCAAAGAGATAATGGATGTACTGAAGTGATCATTGTTTTCATTAATGACTGCCGTACATGTATTCTGATAGGTGTTTGCTTAAATAAAAATGACAACAACATTACCAAAGATGTCATCTTTCTTTTGTCAATAAGCAAAAACAGCTCAGAGGAAGTGTTAGTATGTTTGTTTTGTTAATGAAAATTTTGAACACAATATAATTTCACACGTTTTTGAGAAGTATCCATAAACAAATCTTGTTACCATGCTGACATTATTCAGATGTAACCAAAAACCATACATGAAAACTTTATGGTGGAAAAAAGCTGGAGGAAAAATTATAGGATTGTGAAAGTTATAAAAGTCGTTAGGATTCATCCTCTGTGGACCTTGAATAAATCTCATGACTATACAGTAATTACAGATATTTTGGTCTGGGAAAAGTGGTGGACAAACAAATTGATGCCATCCCTCAAACCAAGCTGCGGATATCCCTAAAAAGTCAACATGTTTACAAAATCTGCTTGATTGAGTGCTGACCTTTAATATTATCCTGCCATGAACTACAAAAAGTAAATATAAAAATAAAGCAGTGATTAAACATGTCCACGAAAACAAGAACAAAATCTTTGTGAACCAAAATACATTTTTTATTTTACATCAGAGCAGCTTACTCTGCTTAACTGGTGTTTACAGCTGCATTTACAACATCCAAACATTACTTAATGTGTTTTACCTGCACAAACTGGAAACTGAGGCTGTTGTAACGCAAGAGCACAAATCGATAACGTCACATGAAAACAAGTGTGTGCACGTGGGTGAAGGCCTGAGGGAGAGCAAGCCCTTTAAATATCAAAAGGAGGAGCCTCTCGTCAGACAGCTTGTGAACTGTAACCTCCATCTCTGACAGCAGTTGGCGGTGAGGGGTCACACCTGACAGCGCTGCGAGCAGGGTCCAAATATGATTATGTCAGAGTAAACCAATTATTACATGCGTACAGGACAAATATGGATATGTTGTGCGTAAGAGGCTAAAATTATACCCATTATGCCTCCAGGCTGAGATACAAAAAACCCTGTCAAATGTCGTCATATTGGAAGCTTTAATTCACTCAAAAAAATACAACACGTGAAATATTACATACAGAAATCAATGTTTTAAAAAGGAAAAATAATCCAATTCAAAGTATTGATTTTAAAATACACAAAAAGTCTGGAAGTCTTGGCTTGAGAAACAGGTGATAAGTGGTGGTGTATTTAGAGACAGTATTGCTATCCTGTGTATGGCCACTGTAATAGTTCCAGCAGCGTTAGATAATATTCTATAATAGGAGGACAAAGCCATCTCCAGATTTTTCTCTTTCACAGTCTCTGTTTTTCTCAGATTGTCATGCTGTCACACAGATGTCTGTTTGTAGTTCTTGGTGTCCAAAACTTTCTTTCCACACATGGCACAGATTCCTGGGGAAACAAAGAAACAGATCAAAGCCATGACCGAAACAGTGGTGAAGAGAGGAGCAACACGTATGTGATCAAAAGACCACTGTCACATCAGAACATTTTTTCCAGGAAATGCTACTGTTCTTTGTTTCGCAGGCCGTGTTGGTCACGTTTCACACAGCATAGAAATTGAAACTTGCTTGAGTTGTGTAAAAGTGCATTAGTTTCCCATCTGTGTTTAAAATACTTTAGTTGATCTGCACAAGCAGGGCTTCAATACACACTTTCCACAACTTGCAGATTAACTCATATCATTCACAAAACAAAACAAAGATGTGGGAGCAGTGAGTACAAAAGGGAGAAGTATAGACTGATTTCATGGCTCTCTATTCAACAAAACATTTCCAGTTCAAAAAACTGCAATGGCTGGACCTGAGACCCCTCAGCGTGACACCAGCTGCTGCTTTCAGCACTGCAGAAGGGAAACAGTTTATTGATCTGACCTCTGATTCCACAATGATGCTGCAGTTTAAGACTAAGACCTTGACTGCATGTTGGGTTAAAGAGGAAAACAACCACCCACTGCTAGGTCAGAGATCCCTGGCCACATCCTACCTGTGAGAGGTTATTTTCTGCAGTTTCCTCAACCAAGACAAAAATAAAGCTCAAATCTACAGACTGAAAAAGAGATATGAGTAGTAGTCTTGCCCTGAAACTGTTACTCTCTTTCTACTAAAGATGTTTATTGGTATATTGAAGAAATTTTGAGAGAATCTGTTTAGAAGCAATGAATGCTTGCACACAATTAAACAGCTAATTATTCTCTTTACTATGGTTGCAAAATGTGATATGAGGACAGTAAGAAGTAAAACATTGAAGGCAAAAAAATAAATAAAAAAGGAGGCTAGTGGAACATAAATCTCATTGTGTTTTTGACACAGGGCGCAGTCCAGTGTGAGTGAGCTTATACCTTTCTTATATGCACAGCCCTGGCAGTAGTGTGATCCAGACTGATGAACTGAGCTCTTGCAGATCCTGCAGGTAGCAAAGCCTGTCTTGCTGTAAGGGTCAAACCTAAAAGAAAAAAACAGTACATACTCATAACTTCAGATGCAGCCATGTTGTTCTGCCATGTTCACAGCAGCACAGCTCTTGGAAATACACAGACGTGCTCAATGCTAACACTAAACAATCAGAGAGAAAACATTAAAGACTACTTCTGTGAGACTCAGATGGTGATATCACCTCACAGCAAGAAACTCACCTGGCTTTCTTTGAGGTCAACATCTTGTTCTCATTTAGCTTACGTCCACCGCTTTCTAAATGAAAGGAGCAGAAACATCCCATGAAACATCTTGATCTAAGCAACATTACATGTATGATGATAATCAAAACTAAAAAAATAAGGTGACATGGTGATGAGAACCAAAAACAAGGGTAATTATCTTAAAATTGAAGCTGATCATCAATATTACTGAGTAGCAACTAAAAAGTAAGAAACACAAGACACAGAAGGAATCATTTTCATAAGATCCGCAACTTCCTGCAGGTAAGATGCAACAATCAGAAACTACTCACACGATAGGTTTAACTGTTCAGGATAGTACTACACATGAAATTAATCACCTATTACCACGGTTCTTATACCAATCCACAAAGTAGTTATTAGAGATAAGGCAGGCGATTTTCTATTTACATGGCACAGTACTAAGAGCAAATGTAACCAAAAGCTTAACAATAACAATAATAATAATAATAATAATAATGTATATAGACAAGGAAACTATGACACATTCAAACTGTTGTCGTTTAACTAGCTTTGTTACTGACCAAACCAAGTTTTCACTAAATCTGTACCTGTTGTATTTCGTGCTCCATCCTTCCAGGTGTCAGGAGTGATGACCTTACCAAGCTTCTTCTCGCCTGAAATCGCAAATAACATAACATTCAGAGGACAAATAACACACTTAATGAAATAAAGTAAAACCAAAATGGCCAGGTCGGCGTTTATAACCCAATCCAACGATATGGGTAGTGATAACAACAATTAGCATCACGTAACGTTAGCCAGCCTTAGAATAATCTCTAACCTTAGCCAACAACAAAAACAACCTAAAAATAAATAAATAAATATGTTAATTGTCAGAGGAGAGTGTGATACGTACACTTTTCACAAACCATCTTTTATCTGTGATGGTTTAAAAGGTCAAAATAAAACGAAAATGTTAGCTAGTTTTGTCGTGCTCGATAACTCTTCCGCTATCTTACATCTGCAACACAGTGATTGGTTAGACTGCAAAATCTCAAATTCCATTGGTTGATTGGCCTGTCTGTTGCCAAAGGTATCAACAACACGCCTCGTGATTGGTTAGAGGATGACGTTTACTTATGTGAAGTTACCCATAAAGTGTTTTTCCCGTTTGCTGCGAGCTTGTATGTTTTTCTCTTCAAAATAAAAGTCCACTGCAAGTGACTTAATTTAGCCCAGATCCTATGAATTAGATGGGTTACAAATAGACATACCGTTGAAAAGAAGCATATATATGTACCATGAACAATCTTAGACAAGATCAATCAATAACAGCATAGATATTCAAAAGTCACCTGCTTTTCAAAATTTGTGTAAATTTTTGGTAAAATGCTTGAATTGGTTGAATTTTTCTAAAATTTTATATCTGTGTATTTGTATACATTTTAGTTAAATAATTATTTCTATATTTCCTCTTTTTTTTCATTTTTTCTATTCTATTTTACACTCTGTATTGTTTCTGTTCATGATAAATAAAGTTCTAACTGATCTTTATTAATTCAACACGTAAACTGACTTTTATTGTGAAGTCCAAGCGGAAGTTGGTGACGTTCCATGTTTACGGAAACCAGGTCAGGACATTCATCCATGGATTTCAGCTCCTCAGTTTCTGTCTGTTTCGTTAACATTTAAAGTATTTCATTTTTATTTTATCCTCAGTATTATTCTGGTGTTGTAGATAGGAACAGTCTTCATAATGTGGGACCATGAAATCAGAGCCATGGCGTCCACTCACGCCATCATCGCCGCCTCGGTTTTCATGGCGACTGTCGTACCTGCGGTGCTCGTGCCAGGCTTCTCGGTGTACGGGACTCACCTGTTGTGGCTGTACTCGGTGTCCGGTGCGGTGACCGCGGTCAGTGTCGCCGTCTTCTGGCTGGTCGGCATCACACCGCCCACCAAGAAGCACACACTGGGATACAAGGTGCTTAAAAACAATGATATAGTATTCACCTGTGTTGCTACATAAAGAATAAGATAGCTAAAAATGTTATATCCTTAGTGCCAGTTAGGTTTGATTTATCATTTTATTCTTTCTTAAACTTGCCTGAACATCATTGGTGAAAAGATTCAGATCAAACAGAGCTTGTACATAGCTATTCGAGTGTTTTTTCTTGTTTATTATTAATATTTGAACTCTCTTCATCCCTTTTTCTTTCTGCAGTTGTCTAGGTTGCTCCGTTCCTGTGTGTACTTCTTCTTGTCGTGCCTGTTCTTCCACACTGTGGTTGTTTTATATGGAGCTCCACTGATTGAGTGAGTAGATGCTCATGTACTACACCTGTCTTTGTATTAAAAGAGAAATTAATAGTGAAGTAAAAGGCAGTGGAGAAGGGTTGATTGTTGCTGCTTTACATGAAGAGATGAAATCACCACAATAGCAAGTGATGAAGCGAAGGTGTTATTCATACTGGGGATGGGCACACTGCCTCCTTTCAAATCATAATTTATTTAAAAAAAAAAACCTACTGTTTTTGAAATGACCCAAAAACATGCATGTGCATCTACTTCTTACAACACCTGATGTCGATTTCCACCCAGGGGGTGCGTGAAGTACCTGCATGATGGCAGTAAACAACAGTACAGTGAAGTAAATACTGCATGTAGTGAGTTATAATAGCCAGAGTGAAAATATCCAAACAAGCTCATTTGTAGCATAATAGTGTTTGAAGGTTGTGCATTGTGTGAAGCCTTCTAAAGGTAAACATTCCTGGTGTTATTCCTACAGCTGTCTCTTGAAAGGGAAAGAAAGAAAGAAATGTGTTTTCATTACAGTGTTTATGTCCTCACCATTTTACAAGACAAAGAGATGCTCTTGCACACCACAAGGGAATGAATGGCAAGCCGCAGTTTTGACTGAGTACTTGATAATAGTCATCCACTTCACAGACGATTTTACACCTTTAAAGTGTTCTGCATTACATTTGGATCCCCTAATTATTCTGGCTTAAAAATGGGTTTGTGTTTCAGATCTGCCTTAGAGACCTTCTCCCTTGCTGTGTTGCTGACCTCACTAACCACACTGAGGTGTCTCTGTGTCCTCGGCCCCAACGTCCAGGCCTGGATACGAGTGTTCAGTCGACATGGGTAAGCTTAAAATCCTGTTCCCTGTCTGTCTCAGACAGTTCATTTACCACATGTCTCTGAACTGTCCTTGCTTTTCTCTGCCTGTCTCTCCAGAGCTATGTCCGTGTGGGACACCTGTCTGCAGATTACAGTGGCCTGCACAGTGGTAGGGGCTTGGCTGGGAGCATTTCCTATACCTCTGGACTGGGACAGGCCTTGGCAGGTACACAAAACAGCAGTCATTGCAAGGACAAATGGTGTCCTGAACCTCTCTTCAATTTTTTTGTGAGACTTCCTCGTGTAAGAATTGGATTCACAGAATTTTCTTAACTGCACAGACTAGTCACAAATGCTACTTACATAAAAAAAGGTGCTGATCTCTGTGTTGTGATCATTAGTGTAATAAATACCTAGTAAATTATATATACAAGGTTGACTGTTTTGCTTTGTTAGTGGGACAGTTTCTGTTTACAAGATTGATCAACAGACAAAAAGACAGGAAGTATATCTGTGGCACGGGTGGGCAATCCTGGTCCTCGAAGGCCGCTATCCTCCATGTTTTAGATGTTTCCCTCGTCCAACACACCTGATTCAAATGATCAGCTCATCGTCAAGCTCTGCAGAAGCCTGATAACGATCCTGATCATTGATCAGGATAGTGGCTGTCGAGGACCAGGATTGCCCACCCCTGTTCTAGGACCACCAAGCAGAGTAGCAAGTAGAAAATAATATCTACATGTCAGCAGAGCCCTGTTGCACTATGAAAAAGCAAGGAGGAAACAATTTCACATTTATTCTTTTTTAGTTAAAATAGCCCAAAAAATATAACCTGCAGTATCTGTTTACACTGTTGAGTGAGGCTGAAGCAGGGCAATGACCAGTTTGAAATAAACATAATAAACACGTCTTTTTATTTACCTAATAAGATTTTCCAAGTGACAAAAAGAAAAGCAATAACATTATAATTGCAAAGGGAATTCTCTGTAAAATAAGGATAAATGCTAATTAGAGGCAGAGGTAATTGGAGCATAACTCAAAATGACAGTAGTGCTGTATTTTTTTTTTTCCTGTAGAAGCTCCCATTTAAATTAACAACGCTCAAGTGGAGACACGCTTGTGGGGAAGATGGTTCGGCACATCTCGATCCATCACTGCAGCACCAGGGTGTTTCATCACACTCAGGGACAGAACGATCAGACTCACTTGTCCTCTTCTTCTTCTTGTAGGTTTGGCCTGTTTCTTGCAGCCTGGGTGCAATGATTGGCTTCCTGACCGGGCTTGTCGCCGCTCCTGCGTGGATCCACTATCATCGCAAACAGCTCACATACAAATGCAAGTGATAGATGGACATGTGTTTTTACGCCTGTGACCACGAGGAGTACTTCTTATGAATCCAGCTGAATTTCTTTCACTTTGTACTGATTATTTATTTGGAGCGTTCACTCTGTTTGCAGACAGAATATTTTTTGACATGAATAAAACATTACTTCATTAACATTCTGCACTTACTTTGTGTTTTTAATGCTGAAACCTGTAGGTGGCGCTCTTGGATTACTACCTCCTTTTGTGTAAAGCGACTAGAGTTTAAATGAAGAGATTGAGCCTAATTTTCAGTCAAATATAACACAATCAGAATTATGTTAAGGAGGTTATTTATCATCAGTGTACAAAGTTAAAGTGTAAACTATATGCAAAGTGTGCCTCCACTCTGGCGCACACACACACACACTGACACCGTTCTGCACCTGAAGCTGACTACTGATGAATACTGTTCCTTTTTAAACAACCATTAATCTTGTCCAACTCCATTTCAACACCCTCCTCCCTCCCCCAGCTCTCATTCTCATTCCACCTTTTCACGTCCTCAGGCAACCATATTGATTCACTTTCATTTTAGGGACATTAATTTTCCCCCTTTTTCAAGCCGCCCACATCTCTCGTTCTCCCCTCGCAGCCTGTAGCCACAATGAAACTTACATTTTCTGCATTGCAGAGTCAAATTGCAAAGTAAATGAGGGATGCTCTTGTAATACAATGCAATCTTAAGGTAATTACATTCATGAAAAACAAGGTGTCAGCCATTTTTGCACTTTGAAATGTATAGTGTTGTATGACTGAGATTGAGGGACAGTTTCAGTTCACAGCCCGAGGCAACGCGATGCATTTGCCCTCTTGTTGAACTCTTACATAAGGTTTTTTCCAAGGAAAAGCTGGGGAAAAATGGCCTGAAGGAAAATGAGAAAGAAAGAGAAGCCTTTAGAGACGCATACGCTTGCTTACAACACCAATCAACACACCTTTCCTTATGCTTCAGTCTCTCCCTCCATCTCTCTGAAGAAATTCAATCTGACCTCATGCTGTTAACTCCATTACCCTTGTTCTTCAAGTTTTTTTCTATTTTCCACCTCTGCTGTGATACGTCATCACCCGTGAAGAGCACAGGAACTTGCAAGTAGGGCCCTTGGAGACCAAAGGGTGTGATCAAGCCAACCTCAGGCTGATCTCACCTTCATCGAGTTTTTTCTATTTTTTTCGAAAAGCTGAGATGAGTCACACATGTCACATCTGACAATAATTAAGTGTCTGTTTTTGAGTCCCTTGAGTTGTTGTTATACGGTTATATGCGTAATCAGTGTTTGTGGACAGAAATCTGGTTGGTGTTGCTTTGTTAATGTGCTCAATTCCACTTGTGGTCGTTTCCAAATGCGAAACAGCACAAGGCCATTCGCTCACACACACACACACACACACACACACACACACACACACACACACACCAAAAGCTACAGCTTCACAAATTGCTCTCCTCATTCAATCTCAGAGAACTTTATTTATTCATTATTTGTTCTCAGGCAGCGCTATTGTGGCAGGACTTTGTGAGGAGAGGTAATTTGTCACTCCCCACCCGTCCCCTCTCCCCAGCCTTTTCTGCAAGGCACTTGTTGTATTCATGTGTTTGCAGATCTGTTGTGTTTCGCCTTTGTTCCTCTGAGGAGAGAGAAACACAGTAGTAGACTCTGAATTAAGCTAGCTCCTCTGTTCTCTTTGGAGGATAGTGTCACTCAAAATTCAACTCGCTTGGATTGAACAGAATCTCAAACAAATGACTGTGCAATGTGGAAACACAACACAGAGATTTGTAGTACAGCTGTGTGCAGTTCTGAGCAGCATTTTAACCTCATTTAGATCATCTTGTTTTTGCAGCCTGCATATTTAATGTAAGGTTCAGTCTCGCAGCTCATATTAATTCTTTCTCCAGCTGCAACAGGCAGCTGTTTGGAGGCTAGCACCAAACAGCACAGCAGCAGGGCTGACTGGGGAAGAAAGACAAACTAGGGAAACATGCATTTATTTCTAATGCTGGTGAAAATCAAAAGACATCGAAAAGCAGTGTGAATGTAAGGTTGAGCTTCATCCTCAGACCAGAAACATGACATTAAATTCATCATTCTTCATTCAGACAGGATTAACATTGCAGGACACCGTTTGTGGCAATTTTACTAATTATTTCAGATGATATTTAAATTTTTATGAAATTACAGGATGTGTAATAAACCTGGACTCTACTTGGGAAAATCCTGTAACCTGTAGTGGACATTCAAACATCTCATTTGATAAACTTCCATGAGGAATACCTTCTAATTTATAAATAAATATCATATAAAGCAGGGGTGGGCAATCCTGGACCTCAGGGGCTGCTATCCTGCATGTTTTAGATGTTTCCCTCCTCCAACACACCTGATTCAAATGACCAGGATTGTTATCAGGCTTCTGCAGAGCTTGGTGGTGAGCTGATCATTTGAATCAGGTGTTGGAAGAGGGACACATCTAAAACATGCAGGATAGTGGCCCTCTAGGACCAGGATTGGACACCCCTGATATAAAGTATTCTCTATGTAGAAATATTAACAGTACACCGTTTTGCACCTGCATCATTATGTGCCACAACCAAACGTTATAAAAAACCCCGTAAACTAGTTATTCTACATGCGTGTCTCTATTGTTTCATTCATTCTGTGTGGTTGTGAATACCCACATGTATATCATATATGTTTGGATGCCAGTTTCGCCTGTTGAAAGCTGAGCATGTTTCTGATGGGGACCTTTCCATCTGACTGAATTTAACTTCTCTGGCAAAATATTTCCAGTTAAAAATGAACTTACCTGGTTACTTACCTGCGTGAATGCCTGGTGTCCGTGAGGTGCATCCATGAGGTGCGTTTTCTTAACAATCTAAACATTTTTATGAACATAAACTGTCTCTGTCTGCACACACACTAATTTTTTCCTGGGTTTTCTCCTCTTCTCAGTGCAGATCATTACCAATGAAATTTTATTTGGATGCATTGTTTACAATGGCTACTTGTGTAGGTGAGCTCAGGTGAGGTGATGTGCTCCACAATGATCTTAATATTACCCTGTAGTGTGTGATGTGCCAGGATTTTCGGTTCGGGCAGTGCGAGCATGTTTGAGATTTTAACGAAGATTGATTCTCCTCATGTGTGATGGCCTCCTGATTGCAAAATTGATCAGGATTTTCAAACTCCTGTAGTGTGACCCTGGCTTAACTCTGCAAATTGACTGAAACTAATTTTTTTTTTTTTTTTTTTACAGCTAACCATGTGAAAGAAACCAGAGTGCCTGGAGAAAACCCATACACCTAACCCTAACAAGCTACAATCTATACAACTCTACAATCTATAGACATTCATGTGGAGAAACTTTGGTTTGTAAATGTGATGGAGAGCTAAAGTCCTGCCCCACATCCAGGCAAACTGCTGCAGAACCGAAGGTGAACTGGGTGTGAGGCAGGACTCGAGCTCTCCATCATATCCACAAAACATTCATTTTGAGAAAAAAAAGGTTTTCCTCCCTGAATGTTATCTAAAAACCTATCTTAAAAAGCATCTCTAGGGTTAAGACATTTAAGTCAGCACTAACGTCTATGGTTGAGGCATTTACGTTGACATTAATCTGTGGTGGTGAAGCACATGCATATGCCAACATAGCTGCCCCCAAAACTGAGCACACTGCCATCCATTTACAATTTTAATTTAGACATTTTTTAACACCATCCACCCAGCTTGTCTTCTTTGGACTTAAACTGTTTGCAATAAAACATTCTACAATGATGTCCTCAGGGAGGCGAACAGGGGCCATCATTTCCATTAAAACTAGATGCACGCTGTCCAGCTGTTCTACCAGCGCACTGAACACTATTGTATCAAATTTACTAATGGTTTCAAGGCTAATTTAAAATTTTATGTCCTTAATTGTTTTCCAGGTGGACTCAGGGATTTACTTGAAATTACAATAATCTGCTGGTGAAAACTGCACTGCCCTGTGCAGTACCTCATTCAGATCATCTTGATTTTACAACCTGCATATTTAACCTCACAGTCTTGGTCTCACAGCTCATATTAGCTGTTTCCAGCTGCAGCAGGCGGCTGTTTTCAGCACTATCAACCAACAGCAGACTCATAGAGATTTACCCATTTTTATTATACATTTTCCAGTCTAGATGAAGAGTCATATCATCCAGTTTGTTTTAAAATTTAAAGTTACACATGGATACAGTGTTCTTGTGATGTTCACAACATACCAATTTAGTTTAGTGAATTCCTAGATTTTTCTTATTGTCAATAGACATTAAAAGTTAAAACGAACAGTGAGTTGAATTTTACTGATAAGTATCCAAAGTATCCAAATTTGATTTAGTTTACTTATCTGCATCATGGGGCTCCATTTTTAAATACACTTCACTCATCAACACAGTTGCACAGCGTTCATTAATTCCTTCTGCTGGATATGGAGAAAATACTTGTCAGTAGGATCTATTTGTTTGACAATAGAAAAATTGCTCAAAGTATTCATTAAATGGGAAACAGTAAATAATTGAGATGAAGTTTCATTCAGACAGGAACATTACTGGACTTTGGTAAATCATGTCCCCTGTAGTTGACATCCAAAGAATAGAATAGAATAGAATAGAATAGAATAGAATAGAATAGAATAGTATGCTTTTACTCGGCTGGTAAACATGAAGGAGGAAGTGGAAGGAACTTAAAGATTCACTTGAAAATACAAGAATCTGCTGGTGCGTTAATGAAAAATCAGTAGGTAATTTTCCGAGTAATTATTCAGAAGAGGAAGTTAAAAACATGCAATCAACCTACCTCCACTAGAGCAATAATTATGTCTGAATGGGGCTTAAGTCTACACTCATGGATAGAGGGAGGCTGATATAAAAATCAATCACAATTTACCACATAATGTTTGATTCAAGGCATAAACTCGTAGTAGTGAGATGTAAACAGCTTCGTAAAAGAGAGATTCCTTCCTGAATGATTGAATTTTCTTCTGATAAGTCACACCCATCCTCCACTCAGCAGCCGTCTCCTCACACTCATCCTCCCCCTCCTCACATCACACTTGCTTCCTGTGTTTTGTCTCTCCTTTTGCCCCAGTTTCCTGTGTTCACACTCCCTCCGGTGTGTGCTTCATTAACAGTTGAAGTGCAGTGTTACCGAGTCGTAAACATGTTATTGCAGAGCTCTTCTGTCTGCACAAAGAGCAACAATGAAAGGGTCCATTGTTACTGAGGGAAGCACAAGTGGGCTGTAATGACGCAGGAGGGATGAAGAGGAACAGAGGGTTAGGATGAAGGAGATCCTGAAGGATTCCTCAATAAAAAGCAGGTTTATGTTTAAAATATTGGGTGATGCTCGTGAAAATTTTGATATGCACATAATGTCTTTCTAGGAACACATTCATGATACCCAGAGGATGAAATCTTTTGACGTTGAAGATTCCTTGGAATCTGCTCAGCATCAACAGATGGTGCAAGAAATAAAACCAAAAATCCTGAAGAAAAATTATGTTTTTATTGCAGAACTTTGGACAACCCCACTTCAGGCTTCTTGTTGCTTCACTTTAAATGTTCACAAACCAGTGTGTTAGACTTAGTTTCACACTTAGACCAGTCTGATGATCTAATTCACGTACATAAAAATAAAGACCGGGTAACTGAAAGTTAGCCACTGAGCTGTGTTTCCATGGTAACACCTTGTGGCATCACCTGATACAGATTCAGGAGAAAATTATGGATCGATTTGTGGGTTATTGTAAAACCCATGAACAGACTTTCATGTTGGGATGAACACTGTTGTTTTCAGTTTTTATTTCTTCTCCCCCTGTTTTAGTTTTCTTGATACTTCCTGATTTATTTTGTTGGGCTTCACTTCCCATCATTTTCTTTCTCTCTTTAAATATCTGCCCTGCTCCAAATAGTTACACCTGTGTTTTTTTCCCTCCTGGTTCCCTCTTGTGTATTTAGTATTTACTCAGTGTTTCTTCCACTTTCTTCTTGTCAGTTCATCTGTTTCCTGTGCTGTTCCTCCACCTGTTTCCCTACCTGGTCGTCCTTCTGCTTTCCTTGTGTCTGTGTGGATTCTCCTTTGTTTTGTTGTAGTTTTTCACTTTTTCTGTTCTGACTTTCTTTTTGTTCTTGGATTATTTTGTTGTAGGATCTTTGGTTGTGATTCAAATGAGCTTCATGCCACAGACAGTAGGATACACTTTGTGTCTTCCTTGGTGATGCTCTATCAGGCCTGAATATCTTTTTCTCCCTCTTGCATCTGGCCCTCAGCTATGAACCACATAATGGGATGAATAGAACAAGGTCACGTGTCTGACCATAAGCAGTCAAGGCCATTCAGCTGTTTTGTTCACTGATCTCCATGTCTTTGCTTAGTTTTCTTGACCTGCTGTGCTGTTCTCAAAAAGCAGGGAAAAATAATAGTGGCCAATCAGAGAAGGAAGCCATTAATTGTGAATACTTGGCTGCCATGCTTCATGTGATCCAGCCTCATCTCCGTGCAAGCAGCACACATGACAACCTACTACACTACAGCTGATGATAATAGCTTGAAAACACCTAGCTTGTTTAAGCTTGGAAATAGCTTTAACAACCATCTTTTGAGGTCATATAGTCTTTAAAGAAAACCTGATTTCTCTTGGTCTCTAATGACGCATTTACACTGGTACCTACTCGCTTCGCTTCACCTCGTATCGCTCGGGATCGGCCCCTCGGTTGCATTTACATTGCCAAGGATAGTCCTTCCTCAGTGTAGCTGGCCGTTATTCATGACATCATCTTTTATGTGATTCTTCCGTTTCTGACCACGCCGTCCAGCTCCCGCTGAATTTTCTCATCGGCAACTAATGACAGAAAGGTTTGCACCTCGTCCTGAATCCATGGGGCAGGATTTCTAACAGATGCCATTTCTCTTCTTGTTGTTAATTCAAACAAACAAACAAACAACAGTCTTGCTGAAGATTTAAAAATGGTGTGTTTGCGGGGACAGATTACGTGCCGCGCAGTGATGACGCAACGACACAGTGAGGATTCCGACCAACAACATTTTAGTACCTGCTCCGACCTGACCGGGTACTTTTTTTGGAATCGCAGGAGAGGAGGTACGAAAAGTTGTACCAGGTACCAAGTTCCTGGTACTTTTTTACTATAGTGTAAATGTGCCAAATCCGAAGCGAAGCGAGTAGGTAGCATTGTAAATGTGCCATTAGTAAATAAAAGTGATTAATTTTAGATATGAACCTGGACCTGGACAGGAAGCTGCTGCTGGCCTTCTACCACTCGTCCATCGAGAGCCTGCTGACGTACTGCATCTCTACCTGGTACAGCAGCTGCACTGAAGCAGACAGAGTGAGGCTTCAGAGGACAGTCAAAGCAGCGCAGAGGATTATTGGCTGCCCTCTCCCCTCCCTGTCGGACATCTACACCACCCGGTGCCTGAGCAGAGCTTGGAACATCATTAAGGACAGCACACACTCTGGTTCTCGGCTCTTTGACTGGTTGGCCTCTGGCAGGCGCTACAGGTGCATCAAGGCACGGACAAACAGGCTGAACAACAGCTTCTTCCTGAGAGCCATCGTCATGCTGAGCTCTCACACACACCTACCTCTACCATCAACAACTGTAGACTCACTCTGAGCACTTTATCTTGACCGGTACACCTCACCCTCCTGGACAATATACTGCACTGTTAAGTCCTGTACAATCCATTCTATTTCAGTTTGACTTTTTATGCATATTTATTTATTATTTATTTAGCTTTCTTTTTATCTTGAATATAGCTGTCTTATCTGTATATACTGCAAATGTGTTTGCACTTGAAAGGGGAAGCAACCCAATCTCGTTGTACTCTGATTATAATGACAATAAAGGTATTCCTATTCGTATTCATATTCGTATTCGTTCGTATTCGTATTCGTATTCGTACTCATACACAAATATGGCAAAACCCTTGGTTATGATAACCATGCAGGTTTAACTTGACATTACCCATACACACACACACACCAAAACCCTTCGTTATGCTATCCTAGGAACAGCTAAGATCCTGTACTCAAGCTTGAAGGAGTCAAGAGTGCTCAGGAGGGACAAGAGCACAGTATAAGTTAAGTGAGACATGGAAATATTGTGACTATACAGTGAACAAATAAAGTCAACCCCTGTAACTCAAGGAGGAAAAGTTGTCTACTGCCACTTTAAGAACTTAAGATTATATCAAAATTCTCTTTCAATGTAACTTGAATTATGAAGACAACACTGTGTCTAACTGAAGTTCATCAATACATACTTTTTGGATATGTGGAACTGTGAATGTGCAATAAACCATAATTCAACTGCAGTACTATTTATGACACTGTACATAATTATACAAGAGTAGAATGTACATTTATATTTCATGCATAGATATTTTTAATTCATATTTCTACTTATGTTTATAATTTTATTGATATATTTTATACTCTCCTACTTCTCTAAAGACTTGAACAACTGGACACAGCTGTAACAAAAATCTATTCCTCCCGGAGATTGATAACGTTTTTCCAATGTTATTGCATGAAATAGCCATTTCCTAAATAAATGTAACGCCCAGCAGTTAGAGTGTTTCCTCAACTTTTTTTATTATATTTTAAAAAGGTTGCTTTTGTCCAAAATATTACAATCTTTTTAAACATGTATAAAACAGTTTAGCACAATGTCATCAAATCAAAATGAAACTATACAACTTTTGTCTTTATAAAAGTAATAATACAACCAAGCAACACATTAAATATAAAATCATAATCATTCACAATCACATAATTATTGTGTATACATCTTCTCAAAAATCTTTCTCAAAAATAAAGATATGAATGTATTGAGTCCTACCTTTGGAGCTGGGTACCTCACCTTGGATTGCCAACATTTTTTTTTTTACCTGGGGGAACCAATAAATTCTTTTGAGAGAATAGCTTGTATAAAATTGTGTATATACAAAATGAAGACATAGCGATGAGCTGCTTTGAACAAGGACCAAGACATTAATACACCGTGTCCCAAAAGTTTGTGCACCACAGAAAAAGTCAACTCAGATTGTGAATACTCAACAGGACGTATGTATTCAAAAGCCAATGTATCTTCCCTGCATCTTAATTACTGTCCTCAGCCTGTCGGGCATAGAATACACTAAGTTCTTTAGAAGGGAAGGCTCTATGTTGCCCCACTCCTGCACAGCTCTCGCATTGAGCTGTTTCATGGTGGTAGGGGGTGGCTTGTTCAGAATACCCCAGCAGTTCTCAATCAGGTTGAGGTCCACGGAGTTGGGTGACCATTCCTCTTGGTGCAGAAAGCCAGGAAGCTGCTCAGAACACCACTGCTGAGTTGTACGAGCAGTATGTGCAGGGGCACCATCTTACACGAAGACCATTTCTGCATGCCTGTTGAAAATCTTCCCAGCTGTGACGGGGCCCAATTTCTTCTTTCTGGTGAGCATGGGAAGTTCTTGACATAATACTCAGCGTTTATGGTGGTGCCCTGGGGTACAACATGCAACTCAGACAGCCCTGAAGATGACATCGGCCCACAGACCATGGAATGGGTGCTGAACTTGACCTGTTCAGAAGATGGTACTTCCATTTCTTTGTCAGTGAAAATGTAGTTGTTTTGGCTGTTGGGAGTTGGAAATAAGTAGAGAGGGCACTTATCAGAGAAAACCCAGTTTTCCTAGTCTCTTGGGGTCATTTTAGCATACTTCTTTGCAAAAGCAAGCTGCTTCTCCTTTTGGAGTTGGTGAGGAAAGGATTCCAAGGTGAGGAATCCACTGTCTTCTGTATGCTCTCAGACCCAGTTTCTCAGTCAGAAAACAATGCATGGTACTCTTATAGACTGCTTCCCCAAGATTCTTCAGTCTTCGACCGAGTGTGTGGCAGGATTGGAGTCTGTTTCCCTTGGCCTTGCGGATGAGGTTCATGGCCCTCAAACTCAGAACTAAGGGGTGACCTGCACGGGGCATGTCTTCAAGGGAGTTGCAACTCTGATATCGCTGCCACCACTTCTTCACCCATCATATGCTTTTGCCAAGGTCCTGAGCTACCTCTCTGCAAGTTTTCCCTGCCCTGCGCAAGGTATAGGCTTGAGCGGGGATTACAACTCAACGTCACCTAGACAGAGAAGTTAGTGGTGGATTTTAGGAACCAGACAAGCTGCCTGCACTTCCTCAGGAGACTCAGGTCCTTTGACGCCTCCTCCTTTTTGTCAGTTAGAGACCAAGATGAATATGATGAATGTGTTTTGAGGATGGTAGAGGACATAATGGAAAGTGTTGGCACTCTCACTACTTTATAGAATGATGGTATGAGCTGTTGGAATGCAAATGAATTTTCTTTCCCTGCTAGAAAGAGGCCATAGGTAGAAAAGACTTCCTGCAGTGTTCTGTGGTGCTCCTCAGTGGTGGCAGTCTGCCACTGAAGGTGCTCCAGTAAGACACCAAGGTGGCATGCAGGGGCTGAGAAGTGTTGTGTAAGATGCTGAGCAGTTTTCTCAGCATCTTCTTCTCTGACACATCAGCAAAAGACTGCAGTTACGAAGTTGGTTTTACAACCAACCGCATTAGATCCCTCCTGAATACATTTTGCTGCATAAAATATCTAATAGTGTCACCCGTTAATTCCACATAGTTATCCAAAACTAGTCTCCCGGGGATGACGAGCCGAGAGACCGAGGAGTAGCTTACTGCTGCGGCATGCACGGTGCCTCGCGTCGGTGTCGGATCTCACTTCGATTTCCAAACTAACCACATTAAAATTCCTCCTAAACATATTTTGCTGTATGAAAATTATAACAGTGTCACTTACCTGTAAGGTTATTTCACGTTGAGCATGTGGTGCAGTTCTATATTCGTCTTTATATTTCTGCAACACGGCTTCCGTAGTTACCTTTAACAAGGTATTTGACTGATGTCCAGCTCCGCCAATCACGGACCAGAACCAGCAGCTTCAGCCAATCATTGACCAGGGTTGGTTATCCAATGAGTGGGGCTCATTTTGTGTGTGGAACGGCGGGAAAACGTGCGTGGACGGTCCGTGAATTATACACTGCGGAGCATACACTGGGATACACAAAATTTCAGGCTTAGCGAGTTGTAAGGACATACTGAGAAAACGAGAGAGGCGGTTATTGGTGGGCTCCTGAGTGCTTCTACGCTGTTTGAATTATGGGGACACAGGGGTTGTCCCCATAACTCGGTGCTGTCCTCATTATGTTGGTACATGACCGATAAAAAGTCTCCATAATCCGGTCATACCATAGACTGTATACAAAGATGGACGACACAAGTGAGCTCAAAAATGAAGCCCATGCGGAAGTGCAAAAAGTTGCAATATACCGTCTGCCGCTGGGGACTGGCTCCAAAAAACTCTGGCTCCAATTGACTTCAATTCAAAAATTGTCATTTTCAATCATGAAATACTCGGTCAATAATTTTTTTTCAGAAGTCATTCTAGTGTCATTAATTAAAGTTAATTTGTCTTATTAGTCATCTGGTGGTCCATCTGAAAAAAAATCTTTATTAAGGAGATATTAAGCTTGAAAAAAATTGAATAATTTAGGGCGTGGTTAGCTTGATTGACAGGTCTGGTCTGATTTGATTGACAAGTACTTTGGAGGAGCGAAGCTAGACCGTCATTCACTGTGAACCCGCTTTGCATTGTCGTTTTTTGTGCCATTTTTTAGCGGAGTTTTTATTTTTTCCAGTTTTTCGGCATCTTTTATTCTGTTCATGGTTCCTTCTTCAGTGAATTGTTCAAATCGACCTTCAGGCTTTTTGGTAAGTAAATCTAAATGTATTTTCGTCATGGTTTCCAATGTCATTGTACTTCTTCTGCTGTATTAGCATTACGTACAGTTTGTACAGGAGTTCAGTATAATAACAGGAGACAGTTAGCATCCTAGTTATTATCACAACGTGATGGATGCTGTCTGTATTTATGCTAACTGTCCAACCATATGCTAACTGGA
>OOFC01015486.1:0-26050 GCA_900323345.1 Pseudochromis fuscus
GCCACGGCGGGCTGCAGGGTGAGTGGTTCATGGAGATCAGTGTTAAATCAATGCACTAATACAGGTGGTGTTACTCTGCTGCAACACCCTTTGTACATGGTTTTAGTATAAATGGCTTTATAGTAGATTATTATAAAACACTGAATTACATTATCCTGCTTTTAGATTCACAGTAAAATATACAAACGGAAATCCAAATATTAGCCAAAAAAGTACTTTACAAATCAAAATGAAATGCTGAGGAGTGAGAGGAGACTTTTTTAGTCTTAACTTTTTTTTATAACCTATTGCAAAATTTAGGCAGTTTACCGTTGTGTTGGATTTTAAACAAATATTGTGTTTTTCATGAACATTGGTCAGATAACTGTAAAATGCACAATACTTCCCTCTGAAATGTAGTAGGAGTACACAGCATGGAAATACTTAAGTAAAGTATAAGTACCTCAGGAGTCTACCTGCTGTTAAGTGTATGCACTTTTTAATTTTTCACCACTTCTAAAAGGCAAATAGGTCAAGCTCTTAAGTTGCCTTTTGACTATTGGACCACGTCACCTCTTTCTTCTTTGTTCTTGTGGTTTATAAATAATCTATAGTAAACAACTTAACCTTCAACAAAGATCTGATTTTCCCTTTATAAAGAGTTTTATTAGTAAAAAGTGGCACTGGAAATCCAGCTATTAATTGCAGTAGCTGTTGACTATTTGCAGGAAGTTCAAACTGCTGATTCATCCATGTGAAAAAAATAAAATAGAAAGATGTGGTTATTTAATTACAGAGTCCCGTCTTGCCGACTGGAGCATGCAGCTGCTGGTCAGTCTTGTGTTTTGTCTGGTTGTCTGGTTTCCATCAGGGGACAAAGCAGAGAGAGGACGAGGCAGACCACAGGGCGGCTGGAGGGCAGCGGGCCAAGAGGCCTGAATTGAGACTGCAAATACTTTGCAGATTCCTCAGATGCCTTATCATTGTGCGTGTCTGTTTATTAGCATTTATCCATGTGTGCGGGCCCGTCCCAACGCGGTGATGTCATCCTGTGTCCATAATAGACAGCTGCTGGTTTATCTTTTCTGTATTGCCAGGCTGGCGGAGGGTTTGACTCCTGCGGTCTCCTGCATTGGCACGGGGTCATTCAATTAGGTGGATACAATAGGAGTCAAACACGGGGTCAAGACCAATGTGGGGTTTTGATCTGGAGGTGGTGCAGTGGGCAGAGCACTTAAAAGGGGCAGCATTCCTTCATCTCTACCATGGTCCCTTCAGGCTGGGATGGGAGGAGGGAGATGAATGGAGTCGGTATGCGGGGCTGGTGTTAAGTCAGTGAAGTGGTCGGGAGGAGATGTGACGTGCATCCATCAATCACTGTCAGTCAGTCATTTCATTCTTTCCACCTACAGCTTCGTGCCGACCATGCAACGACACAGAGCTCCTCTTGGCCATCTGCAGCAGTGACTTCGGTGGGTATCATACTTTCTCTTTGTGAATTTTGCTCAGCTTTCCCTGCAGCTGCATCACTGAATTTATCTCACATCAACCACGAACAAACAGATTCATCTTGCAATAGCGGTTTTGAATCTGAACACTTCCTCCACGAGATAAATCTCTGAGGAGGCGTAGCTCAGAGCAACTGAAACAGATGTTGAATGAAAGATGAGTTGTACTTTGTTGCAGCAGCACAGAAGAAACAATTCAGTTATTGTTTCATTTAAAGATGATTTTAGGCAGATGAGCAGTAAAATCAAGAATCTTTATTGTTATTTTTCAGCCATTTAAAGAGAAATTCCTCAATATCATCATCTCTGTGTTTTCAGTGGTTCGAGGCTTCATCAGCAGCGTCTCCCATGACTCTCAGCAGCAGACATCACTGGTGCAGGTGTCAGCAGCGAGGGTGTACTGGCAGCGGAGCAGAGTGTTTGAGCAACAAGCGGATCCATTGATGCCGCCCCGGCCGTCTCTGCCCTGGCGTGGACACATCCACACGCTCCTGCGGTGCCACGTGAAGCCCGGGGACGGGGAGTTTCTCTTCACAGGGTGGGAGCACTTCGGGGAAGCTTGGTTAGGGTGTGCCCCGAGGTACAAAGACTTCCTGTCTGTGTACAGCGACGCCCGGTTGTCACGTCAGAATTCCTGCGACTTCCCTCTGGACTGAGATGTCGTTGTGGCGGCTCTGAACAGTTTGTCTGAACGCATCGACCCCTGCGCTGGCACTGTGGGATCCCTGTCATGTGCCAGCGAGGGGTCGCGTCCAGCGTCACCAGAAAATACTGGTGAAAAACACATTCGGAGGAGCAGGAGAGGAGCAAACAGCGGGGCCTCCTGCACTGAGGCTCGGAGAGGGACGGCCTTTGTCTCCCTCCCATCACTGCCCTCGGTCCTGGGAGACTGAGGAGGGGTTGGATTGCTGCTGCTCTCTTTTTGTGCATCAACTGTTGTTCACTTTGCTGCCTCTGTGACAATTGTCCTGATGAACTGAGGTGGGAGGGAAGCCTGAAGCACAGCCATTTATTATCACCACTTTAGTGAACAGACTTGTACATATTTGCCCTTATACGTCATTTTTAGTCATAAGAAGTTTTAAATTTTTGTCTATTTATATGTGTTGCAAAGATTTTATTTGACATTTGAGTTGAATTTGTTTTTGACACTTTTTCTGTCAATTTCATGTAATTTTTTTTTAAGTTAAAAACATCTCAGCTCTGATTTAATTCGACAAAATAAATCAAATAGATCAAGAGTTAGACTCAGTGTTTAGGTAGAAAAAAAAATACAAAACTTTTATCCATTTTGATGTTCTCGTTTTTCTTTTGGTTTTTTCTTTTAAACAAACATGAACATTTGATATGTGCACGTGTGGTTTTTAATTTGTATAATATGGTGAGCAGAGTTTGAATTTTATAGCTCATAATATGCAAAATATGGCTTTAATAGAAATTTGCACAGATCTGGTGGTCAGTTTATAGTCGTGTCTGATGAAGTGTTTCGAATTCAACCGAGCTCATGAACAATGAATAAAAATAGAAATTTCATACGGTCCCTTAAGGCTCTGTTCTTTTTTTTTTCCAAATGAATTCACGCCCCCTTTCCTCATCATATGCAGCATAATCCCTGGTTTTTTAAGCAGGAAGGGATTTAACGCTGACGTCCTACAAGCTTATTCTGTTTCCTTCTTCATCACATCTTTCCCTCAGTAATCAGATTCTTATGATAATAACCCGTCCATAGCATGAAATACAGAACCTTCTCAGATGGCCACAACGGGCTGAATCAGGAGTTTCTGTTGAGTAGTGTGTCCCCTGCAGAAAGAAAACCAATGGACAGATGTGAGGCCCCCAAAAGCCCGGGGATCCTCCCCCTCGGCCCCTCCCACGAGAAGGGAACAATTAATTGACTTTTAAAGCAACTGCTTTCTGAGCCTCTTCCACACTTCTCCTTGGCTGAGCAGGGCTCACAAATTGGTGTGTTGAACTTTTTATGAGGACTAAATAGCTGCCAATGAAAGTGTAAATGACTGCGTGGTGAAAGGGGCTCGCACAATGGCCGCGCAGTGACAAGGCCTCCAGCAGACATAATGACCATTGTCACGGCTGCTGTCATCTAGAAACCATCAGGGCTCATGAATCCAAGGAGCCAGAGGCGGGGCGAGCCGGGTCTTTCACTCCAACGCCACATTTTTTCTACTCTGGTCTTTTTGTCCTGTTAGAGTTCACATTTCTGTGCAGCAATCATCAGTTTCAGATAAAACATGCTTTCAGATCAGAAGCACATTTATTTTACATTTCTTCCAACATCTATGTAGTTATTGTGGGACTGGAGTTGCTTTGCAAATTTCATGAAATAATCTTAATGCAGGCCCTCAGTGCATCCTCTGCTCAGCTCCTGTCTCTTTAAGACCCCCTCTCATTGGCCAGCTTCCCAGGAAGTGTTTTGTGTGCACCACCTTCTCATGTTGCCACTGTGGAGTTTCTGAAAACCAGCTCTAAACATACAACGTAACAAAACTTGTTGATGGTGTATTTTACTTCTCAAATCCATGTTTTAGTCTGAAGCTGATATGAGAGTGAACCACACACATCATCTGCAGAAGTATTGTGCTTTTTACCTGCTGATTGTGTTTTATAAAAGTGGATTCACTTTTTGAATACATCAGTACAACGTTTTCTACTGATGTCTGTGTAAAAAGGTGTCAGTGGAAAATGTCTGCTGTGCTCAGGAGTCCTGCTGAGTCAGCACATCATCACATAAAGAGGCTGAGCTGACGTTTGATTGGCACCAAGTTACAAAAAAAAAAACAGCTTTAGAGGAGTCTGAGGCTTGATTATGAATACCTTTATCTTAATATTTGAAACTTTGACCATGTTGACTGAGATAAACTAACATTGTATATGAGGGAACATAACATCCTGCTCAGCCAGTTTAATGAATCTGTGGCCACTTATGTACAATTATCAGTCATCCTATGTGCATTTTAAATCATATTTACCGTATTTTCCGGACTATACACCGCTACTTTGTATTTGGCTGATGTATCGGCGGCACAAAGCTTGTTAGCTTTTTACAAGCTAGCAAGCTCCGTGCTGCCGATACATTTAGCGTCGTCGCGTCAGACCCGGTCAGAGTGGACCACATGAAACTGTTTGAATAAATTCAATAGCGGCTTATAGACAGGTGCGCTTAATAGTCCAGAAAATACGGTATAACTCTTTTCGATGGATGATACTTTTAGACAAAACACTAGTGGTCAAAAAGGCACTTCCTGTGTGGACCCATGACGGTTTCTTTCCATGTACGACTTGGTTAAAGGTTACAAAAACTCTTGTCTCATTGTGATGAATGTTTCCCAAATATCCAGCCCTGCACAAATGTTTTTCATGGTGCAGAAGCCCAGTTTGCGGTCTCCTCCTTCAGTATTGTCCCAGGAGGCCACCATGTCAAATTTCCAAGCAAAATATAGTCTCTCTGCCGCTTTTGAGACCACACAATTCTCATCTCTGGGAATTCACGCAGGCTCTCATGGGGATCGAGTCCAGGAGGGCTCGGCCCGGAGCGGCTGCATGGTGCACCGGCAGGAGTCCACCCAGACTGGGGAGTAATTGGTTTATCCCGCCGCCTGGCCTGCTTTCCCATGTGGGCCACTGCTGTGGGGAGGCCCAGGGGTACAATATGGAAACAGCATGACACCCTCCAGTGCCGAGCAGGCATTCACCGCTCCCGCTATAGAGACCAGGGACAGAGAGGCAGGGACACAAAGCTGAAGCAGAGATGTCTCTTGGCTTTGAAAAGGTTGCCATTTGGTTTCTTTTTAAAATTGAGCAGCATTGGTGGCTGGAAATGTGGAGTAATTGAATTTTGACTAAGGCTTTTTTTTTTTTTTTTTTTAATTCGTCTCAAATCTAAAGAGCTTTTCTAAAGGTCTTCATGTGACTGTAATCATTCATGCACCTGGCTGAAGATCAGATTGTTGTATTGTCCTCGTGGTCTTAAATAAAACACAGTCAGGACGTTACAATGAAAGGAGAAGTATTTATTTTTAAGGATGACGTGTTGTGAAGCAGTTTGATAATGAAATTTAAGCTAAATTTTTTATAATCAGTAAATCTGTCACATAAATCTGTGTCTAATCTGCAGCAAACAACCTTTCTCATTTGCTTCGAGGGACAAATTAACTCAGTTTACTAATCATCTACAGATTTTCTAACTTGTCCCCTTATAGTGCACGCTCTGACCAGTCTGATGCCAGATTGAGCTGTGAGCTTGTACTTTTTTAAAGAGTTTTCAACCTTAACAAAGCAAATCTAAATATCTTTAACTGCAAAAAGTCAAATTTTATGATACAGAAAAGAAAAGGTGTAAAACATGAAGATCTTGGTGGAACTGAGTTGACGATCTTATTTCTGGATGAGACGAATATTTCTGTCTCCGAGTAAAAACCTGTAAAATCAGAAAAACAGGGACATGTGTCATTTGTTTAATCAGTGAGGATTTTTTAAAATCTACGCAATCGACCAAAACATGATAACAAGTGTTGAGTTTCACTAACCGGACCAATACAGCAGCGAGTAGACCTCCTACAATTGGACCCACCCAGTAGACCCAGTGATACGTCCAGTAGTTGCTCACTAATGCTGGACCAAAAGCTCTGGCCGGGTTCAGGCAGGTTCCAGACACATCCCCTCTGAGAAAACAGGAGTTTGTAATTATTTGTGCAGAAAATGATGATATTAAAAAAAAAACTTTAATAGTGGCAACATGTCCCTGACTGTTTCCAGCTCACCCTGCCAAGACGTTGATGATAACAGTGCAGCCCACCATCGCAGGCGCCAGGGGGTTTCTGGTCTTGGAGTTTACATCCCCCAGCAGCAGCACCATGGTGATCAGGCAGGTCATGGCGATCTCTGCGAACACAGCGCGGCCTAACTCATCATCTGACTGCAGCACAGCAAACGCAGCCCCGTGGGCTTTGGCGTAGTTTGCCCCCGAGGTCATCAGCTGTTGACAGTCAGACATAATTCAGCAAAGAGGAGGAGGAGGAGGAGGAAGAGCTTCTTTACATATAAGGTGGATTTTCTGTATTTGAAATGACAAAGGCAGCAGGGTCACCTTTGCCATGCTGGCTCCGAGCACCCCTCCAAGCAGCTGACATACAAGATATGGGAGCACCATGCTCCTCTCCATCCCTCCACACAGGTAGATCGCTAAGGTGAACGGAGGGTTGAAATGGGAACCACTGGGGAAGCAAATAAAGAAGAAAACTCCAGTTGTGCAGGTTTACTTGTAAGAAATATTCTCTTTGAACTATGAAGTTTTGTGAAAATGATGCAACACTGACAGATTTTGGAGTTTATTTATAGCAATAGTTTACCACAGACTGAAAGATGATGATTATTTTAGGCTCTAAATATAACAAATATCACTCAAAATATGCACTCAAAGCCACTATGTAATTTGAAATATTGTCTTTGCTACATATGTACAGTTTTTAATGATGTATTCTCTAATTTTTGTTCGATGTCTATAAGTATCTTGAAAAGCACTATATAGAATAAATGTATCATTGTTATTATTATACTGGAGGCAGAATAAACTACACTAAATGTATTTAAAGTATTTCAAACAGATGAAGATGATCCTCACCTGATCTTAGCCATGCAAGCCACCAGGACAGCCACAGCCAGACCGTGCACCAGAGCAGGCTGAAGCCTCCCTGCAGCCTCCACGTCCTCTATGACTGACACACACCCGATGAAGACGAAGAAGGTAGTTCCCACCAACTCTCCCAGACAAGGCTGAATCACCCTCTCGAACTTGTTAGGAGGTTTAACTGGAGGTGGTTTAGACTCTGTCGTCATAAGTGTCATCCCGACTTCAGCAGTCTCCATCTTCCCATCAGCCAGCGGGGGGAGGCCTGAGTGTAGCAGCTGCAGGTCTGACAGTGACCACACAGAACTGATGGGTCCATACAAATATCTCAATGAGAATCACATTGTGTTTGGTTTGTCCGGTTAGAGTCCAGCAGTGACGCTCTGATCTGTCACTGACTCTTTTTCTTATTAATCCAACAAAGCAGGTTCGTCACATGCTGTCTCGTGCCAACAGGGCACCATGTGTGGTGAATATTTCATGCATTTGATGAAAAGTTTGCAAACGGTGCCATTCCTGGGTTAAAAATCAGCTCATTTTAGTCAATGATTGAAACCTTTGAATGTATTGTGAAGCTTTATCAACATGTTTTCATGAGTTTTTTTTCCACAACAGAGTCAAAGCAGGACATTGAATATAACACATGCTTATTAAACATGAGCCTAAAGAAAGATGCAAGCCAGAAACAGCCTCAGAGGAAGATCACATATTACACACAAATACAATTATGTCATGAAAGATATGGTGCAGAGTTTGCAGCCATACACCACACATCGCAAACCTGAGGAGGACCCCTCTCTCAGAAACACAACAACTATTCAAACTGTAATTTGGGAACTTATCCTGTTTGATTTGATTGGATTTAAAGGCTCTAAGACTATTCAGTAAATAAAGATCTGGTCACATGAAGGTAATGATGTGGCACAAACTGTGAAGATGAGGTTGTGTCTAGCCATCAGTAGCCAGAGGTAACTACAAATACCTACAAATACTGAAGCCTGCTGCAGCTGAATCTGATGAAGTAAATGCAAAATGTATAAAAGTACTACACCAACATTTCACTTTTGTCAGAGTCTGAAACAATTCATGCACCACTGGGAGATTCAGTAACAACATTATATGCAGTAGTACTTTGTATGAACTGTAAACAGACCTTTGTGTGTAAAGTGAAGAGAAAATAATAAACTGTTAAGTTGTACATCAACACTTATAGTTTGATAAAATGTATCACACAAAGGTCATCTGCTCTTATGAGGCTCGCTTGGGTCCAGGAAGCCAAACGTGGCACGAGGAAAAGTGCAAAGGTGGAATTTAAAAGGCCTGTGGATCCTCCTGAAGATAAAGAAATCATTTCATATGGAGAAAGCTAACAGGAAGAACATTTTTAACAGTTAATTGTGAATAAACTCAGACTTTTAATGCAGAAAAATGTGCATTTGCTCACTGAGCTGTTTTGTCAGCTGCTGTTTTCCCTCAGCTGCTGCTTGTAAATTGCAGGTATGAAATGATGACACTAGAAGATGGTTAAAGTACCTGCAGCAAAGGATCATCAGCCTCCCTCTCTGTGCACATAGTAATAAACAGACACAAGTTTCTCTCCATTTAAAGGACTCATATAGTCACCATCAGTCCTGTGACAAGCAGAGTTCATAGGTCCAAGGACATGGCTGCTGCTGCTCATTGACACATTGTGGTATATCCCAGAAGAGGCAGAACTGCACCCTTTGACTGAAAAACACTTCTCTCTTAAAAAAAAATAATAATATGAGTGTAATGCACTGAGGAAAATGATCTCTGAGCACCACAAACAACCACCTTTAAATCTCAGAAAGACATTGAGGCTGGATGGTGTGAAACATCAGGAAATACAGAAGCGGTGAAGCTGTCATGACCCAGCAGCAGCCACAAGGTGGCAGCAGATCCCTCTGAAGTAACAGAGTGCTGGTGGATTGAAGAACTGATCTCAAATCAGTTCTGAAGTCAGATCCAACCCGCTCTGGTCTGACCCGGACTGACACTGAAACAGTCATATTACAATGATTGACATTTGTTGATTGATTTTTATTGCCTCTGATGAACATCGTATCCACTTTATTTGTAACCTGCACAGTACAACTTTAATTTTTATCATTAGTCAGCAGTTTATTTTGTAAGATTAAAACCTGTGACTGGATTTTTTTAAACATATGCATAATGACAAACCAAGAGCTGAGTCAATGCTTTTTCTTTTTTCTTTCCCTTGCTAAGGTATCACATGTCACCAGTGGGGCCATGCGGGCTTACAGTCGGGAAGTAAAAGGCACTTCCTTCTTCCTACCACACTCGTTACACTGAAGCCAGGCGCTGTAACGGAGCGGCTGACATTCGTGACAATGGGGATCCAGGAGCTGCTCAGAGTTTGTTTCCACTGACTTCGTCTTTCTGCTCGGTCCGTGTCACCGGGTTCAACCAGGAGAGCCCCTGAGTTTTACCAGAAACTAGTCCGGGAGTGTGCAGCTCTGTTTTCATCTTTTTGCCACAATGGCTGCGACGTAGCGCAACTTTTCGGATCCACGGTGGATGATCGACAGCGAGAACTTTTACACACTTTGCAGGAGACGCCGAGAAAAAGACGCACAACATGAAGAAGCAGTTCAACCGCATGAGGCAGCTCGCCAACCAGACGGTCGGGAGGTGGGTGTTTTAATTCAACTACACACATTGTTGCGAGTTGATGTCATGTATTTATCCTGCAGTGGTGTTGTTGCTGCTTTTTTATTTGTGTCTCCCATTGTGATCTGCTTCTTGTTGTGGGCGGTGTCGGAAGGGCTGGGCCACGATTTGATGTAATAAATTCATTTTTATTAAGTTTGGGGAAATTAAAACAACAGTTTACAGCATGTCATTTGGATTTGATTGATTTTTTTTAAACTTCTGAACAGGACACTGGATTTAAATGCTGTTCCAGATGTTGAAGTATTTGGCTTTTATTGTGAAAAGTAACTTAAAGTGTGTACCAATGAATATTTCACATTAATCTTTCAGTTACTTTATAGATTAATTGATTAATTAAAGATAAAAAACTGGGGTGAAATATTAACCAGCAGCGATCAAACTTTTTCATATGGCAAAAATCACTAAAACAGTGTATTTATTAACTGCATATTGTATTTGCTCCAATTAGACTAATTAAATAAACTCAGTGTATTAGTGTTTTTGTACTCCCCCTGCCTTTAACTCCAACATCTGGATCTCATGCATTAGCATCTCTTCTTCTAGGATGTGCAGACAAACACATGTTTCCTGGAGCATAGTGATACAGGCAGTTATTCGCACACACATGCCAATACCTTAACCACCCTCTCCCTTCATCTCCTTCCCCACAGGAGGGGTGAGGGTGGTGGGGGGGTTTCCGGCCCTGTTCTTCATCCACAGCCACCACTGCTCCCCTTGTTATTACATTAATGAATCAATCTGCAGAGGGTGTTTTCGGAAAGTATTTCAAGAAATTAATTTCCAACCGAACAGCCTGTAGGCGCTGGCCTTGGGATTCCTCGCATACGTTGCTCCACATGTTGTGTAAGAGCAGTAAAACTCCACAGAGCAGAGTGACAGCTTGCTCACAGAGAGTACTCACACCCACCCCGGGTTAGTGCTGGGTAGAGCCTAATGTGCCGGAAATCCTCGGGTGCCTGAAAGAAAGTGGGAGTTGGGAAATAAATGGGCAAGATTGTCACGTAGAAGAGTCATGGGTCACAACAGGCAACCACAGAGGCTGAATCCATGTCAGCTTACATATTTATCCAAGTTCAACACGAGTTTGATTACACATAATAAACCATAAAGTAACATTATGAAGGTTTACAGCCTGTCAACAAATATGCTGAGTGGTGCTTGACAGAACAGATCTGAAGCAGTTTGTGAATATGTGGTTGACAAAGCAGTGAATCTGTGTGTGTGTTTGTGTGTGTGTGTGTGTGCGTGCGCCCCCCCCGTCATAACAGTTTGTGATGATTTGTGGTTTTGTGTTTGGCACAGGAAGGGCCGGGCACAGAGGGTTTCTGTGGAGTAAGCATTTCCACGATTGTTGCCGGGGACACAGCAGAGGGCTGGGGGACGTCACGCAGCCACCGAGGGGTGTTTTTATAAAAGAGGAAGCCAGTTCGATTTGCGTGTGATTAATAAGAGGAAGCGGTTTGATTCACGTGTAGTTGCAGTGCGTTGAAAGAAAGCAGGGCAGCAGTGTTGGATGGATGGATGGATGGATGGATGGAGGGATACAGTACGTGTGGATGCTCACTGTTGTTCTTAAGCTTGGTGTAAAGTTTACTCTCAGAGTCTGGTCTTGTCATTATGAGAGTCTATTCTTAGAACAAAGGCTGCTGCACAAGGCCAAGCTGTGCTCCAGTCAAATCAATGCTAATTCACTATTGATAGGAATCTAAAGATTACTCATGTAGCTTTTTCCTTCAGAGGCGAGCCAGTGAAACCTAATGCGATCATGTGGTCCAGAGTGTAGATATTCAGGCTGCAGATTGTGTATCAAAAACCATCTCAAGCTGTTCGGCTCCAGAATTTAAATAAATAGTGATCAAGCTTCACTCTCTACTTTATTGCGACGTGAAAGTGATTTATTTGCATGTGTTTTGCCTGGGTTTGTGTTGGTTATAATGCTGAAATAGTTGCTGACTTTCTGTGACAATATCATTTGTGAGCCCCCTTTATTTTGAGAAACAATACTTGTTTTTGTACGAAACAAAAAAAACTCAGTGCTAAACAGAAAATATCTAAAATTAGGCAAAAATCTGAGACACTCTGATCAAATAATAGATGAGAAAGATAGAAATGTAACCAGCAGCAACAGTTTGAAACCCAGATATTTGATTGAATTTCATAACAAACACAAAAAAACAGTAAATATGCACAACATGCCGCTGAGAAAAATTACCGTATTTTCTGGACTATAAGCCGCTACTTTTTTCCGACGCTTTGAACTTAAACACCGGTGTTTCTCATGTATCGGCGGCATGAAGCTCGTTAGCTTTTTACAAGCTAGCAAGCTCCGCGCCGCCGATACATTTAGCCTCGTCACATCAGACCCGGTCAGAGTGGACCACATGAAACTGTTCGAATAAATTCAATAGCGGCTTATAGACAGGTGCGCTCAATAGTCTGGAAAATACGGTACTGAAATGATTAAATGATCATTAAAATTGATACTGATTTATTTTTGGTTTATCAGCTTACAGTTTTAGTTCTAGTTTTTTTTTTTACTACAATTTTTATTTTAATCCTGCAAATCAATTGAACTCAAAATATCTAATTTATTGATTAGCTCTCGCAATAAAACATGGAATATCTCAGGCTTTTAAAAAAACAACATATATTAGCAGCATTAAACTTTGACCAGCTGACTTAAAATATCTCCTGAGTTGCTGACAGCAGCCAGAGGCGTTTTTCGATAAACCGCGAGGATATTTCAGGCATGCATGAGGTAAGGCTCTGTGCTGCTTGTGCAGGGTGTAACGTGAAGATCGTATTTTCGCAACAGCATTAGGTAATAACTCTTGCATAGGAGAGGGTTAATTGATCCCTATGAGACTTAAATCTATAGTGTGGGTCTGCACTATGAGAGAAGGGGAAGGAGTCTTTGGGGATTTGTGTGCGGAGACGTAACACAAGTGTGTGTTGGTGTATTTTGTTAGATATCGATACGGTGAGTGATGACCTCGTTTGTTGGTCTCACGAGCTCAGCAAAAACCAAGAGCAAGAAAACTGAGACTATTTTCTCTGAGTTAGTTCTTGTGTGTGTGTGTGTGTGTGTGTGTGCGTGTGTGTGTGCGTGTCAGATGTGATTTAGGGAATTTTGTCAACATTTTCCTAGAGCACTTGGAGTGATGTCACACCATCATGTTTCCTGCAGACTACAATGTGCAGTGTGTGTGTGTGTGTGGGGTGTGTTTCAGACATCAACAAGCCACTTGGTAACTCCCACCCTCCTCCACACAAACACACTCACACACACCTTCCCCCTGTTGCCATAACAAACAAGGTGCTGGTGACACTACAGGAAGTGTGTTGTTTCAGACGGGGTGGAGGAATCTGACAGGTTCAACGTGGGAAAACAGCCACAGGCTCCTGTCATCGGGGGAATTTGTGCATACATGTTGTTGGTATGTGGGTACAAATGGTACCAAGTAATTCATAATGACTCATGGGCTTCCTGACATTTTCTTGTGGATATCACCTTTTTGTTGACTGTGTAATTTTCCTGCAGGCACACACACACACTAAGCTGCAGACAGGTTTTGCTGGATGGACTGTTTCTGCTTTACTTTGATAATCTGCTCATCAGCTGTTTCTCTACAGCAAACAGTACAGCAACACTCTGTACTCTTAAAAACAGTCAGACTTGGTTAGATCTGGTGGTCTGGCGAGGTGCAGCTGCTCTGGCCTTGTGGCCTGGGTGCTCCGGGTTGTTTGACGGGTGCATGGGGTCACGTTAAACTAAGACTTGTGCTGTGGCTCAGTGGGTAGGGACTTGGGTTGGGAACCAGAGGGTTGCAGATTCAAGTCCCTGCCCAGATGGAAACACAGAGTGTGGACTGGTGACTGGAGAGGGGCCAGTCCACCTCCAGGGTAGTGCTGAGATGCCCTCGAGCAAGGCATTGACCCCCGATTTGCTCCGGGTGTGGTGAAGAATCACACCATATACCCTCTCATATATGTTTGTATGTATGCATGTGTGTGAAATGTTTAGGGGGTCCTGTAGTCGGGTCTAAACACAGTTTCGTTGCGGGTGAGTACTGTAAAAAGTTCATGACGACAAATAAAGTTTTCAAAACGAAGGAACACTGGTCTTTGAACAGCAATGATCACATTCATGTGCGAGCTGTTGCTGTAGGAGAGGTGTGTAGATGATGCAGCACCTTTTTACATTTAGAGGTCTACCTCTCGCTCACACATCAGATCTGCAACACAAACATCACAATCGATGAAGGAGCCGGTGATCAACCCACCACCATCAGTGATGATCCCCTGTTTGCTGGATGTGTGTGTTGCAGTGTTGTCAGTCTTTGACCTCTGGTCTTTGTGTTTCTCTCCACAGAGCTGAGAAAACCGAAGTCCTGAGCGATGACCTCCTACAGGTAAATATCTCACTTTACTGATGCTCATGTACATCAGCTCTCAGACTCCTGCTTATTACTGGTGTCGTGTTACATGTCATATGTTGACATTATGTTAAATTCAGGCCTTCTTAAAACCAGCTCCTTGTAAACGTGTGGAGTGTTTTTTTTCCCACTCCATGTACGGCGTATAGTACTTTCTTTGGTGAACTGTCTTCATGCATTGATAAAATTCACTACACACTGTAAAATCTAACTGAAGGCTACTTTGAAAACAAAAGGTGTTTGTACATGTTGCTTTAACAAGTTCAGCTATTTTATCCTCATTCTCATTCGACATTTTTCTAGAGAGCTTCATCCTTTTGTTTGTAACTGGATACAACAGAATATGAACTAACTTTCATCCTTTAATTACTTAAGCAGAAGTTCAAGCAAAATTTTTCCTATTTTTACACCTGTACTCACATATGACGGCTTGCTGCTTATGTGTGTGTGTTTGACTGTATTGCATCATCCTGGGTCGTGTGAAAAAACAGTTTGTATATTTAGTTGTTTTTCTCTGGTTAAAAAAAAAAAAAATCAAAGAAAGTAGTCAGCAGATTAATCAATAATAATAAATATGTTTTAAATTCTTCTGTGAATATTGACTTCAAAATTGTCCTGCTTCCTAAAGAGGAGGAGGGACAGATGGAAAAAGTTTATTATTTACAATTCAAAGACAAATTGCATCAGAAAAATGTAGCTTAAAGAAATAATGCAATAAATCCTGAAGCCAGTATCACATCTCCCAGACTCATGAGCTGACTGTGGATATGTTAATCTTACTGTGCTTAAGCTTGTTTATTTTTAAACTAATGCATTTGCCTGTAAAGCAGCTATTTTAAAAGTCGTTTTCTGCAAAATATAATGTGGAAGTTATCAAAGGACTTACAAGTTCTCCTCAAATACTCTGTTAAAGCCATCATGCCTGAGCAGCTTGTTGATGCCAGATCTCTCAGCAGCCTCACAGTACAACTGCTGGCATTAAAACATGACTGGGTAGTCTTTCATTCAGTAAAGCTTCGCCAGCTCAACGGTTTGGCGCAGCGGGAAGAGTGCCTCATGGTTTTCCACTTAACTCTGGCAATGTTCTGTTATCTTGAAATCACTGTGGATGTATGGTGTTGTGTTGCCTCTGTGTGTGTGTGTGTGTGTGTGTGTGTGTGTGTGTGTTGGGGGATGGTAACACTCTGGCTGGTGAAACTGTGAGATCACTGTTAGGAAAAGAGTGTGAATAAATATGACAGAAACTGAGAAGGACAGAGCATGTTCGGAGAAGAAAGGCACTTTTGTGGAAGGAAAGTAAATGTGGACGAGTGAAGGGGAAAAGCTTTCAACAACCCTCATTCACTTTTATGACTCGCAGCAGTGAACTATGAACCCTGTGCGGTTTACACACAGTAACACAAACACTTTCTTATTAAATACTGACTTGTAGACACTTGTTGAGACAAACAGTTCAGTCACTTCTTTTCTTCGACAGTGGTTTTAGGTCATGTTTTTGTTTTTAAAGCATCGTCCCAGAAACACAAAATCTTGTCTTTGGTCCTGGACGACAGGAGCTTTGTGCTGCGTTGGACATTCCTGAAGCTCCAGCTCTTGTTAAAGGAATGTGATTGTCAGGATGTCTTTGGGACAAACATGTCAGCTTCGAGTCAGGATCAGTGGTTTTTGGAAAGGTGCATCATAACAAACACATGCTGTGCAAACGCTAGGGTCAGGTACCGATTAAATTTAGTGAGTACCAGGTACCCACCAGGTTCCTAGATGTGCTCATTTTACACAACGGCTGCAAACGGACTTTAGATATCTGCCAGGACCTGTCTGTTACGTATCCAACACGTCACGTGACGCTGCATGGCAACAGGAAATGGACCGGGGAAAGCGGTCAAAAGTTACCCCTTTTTCACTGTTAACTCAAACATGTAGTAACTAGAATATCTGCTGAAAAAAACATTTTAGTAACAGGGTAACAGTAGTTTGTTAACAGCGGCTACCTATGCAGTGACGTACTGACCTTTTACATGACACGGCCCCGACTTGGCTCCTTGCCGGTGGAAAAGCAAACCGGATCATTGGAGAAACGGGATCTGAACCAACTAACCACCAGCCCAGAACTAGCAACCGTTCTTGAGCGGCCAACGTGGATAATGCAACACGTCTGGGAAATTAATATGTTAATATACATTTGGCTTCCTGTTTTTTTGTTTTTGGAATCGAAATAAGGAATCTAGGAACCAGTATTGATAAGCAGAACCGAAATGAGAATCGGATTCATAAAAATCCTAACGATACCCATCCCTAGCAAACGCGGGATCAGCACTGTAAAATGTGTAGCTCCCCCTTCACTGATTCATAAACCAGTGAATCAGTATCAGCCTTGTAATTTAATCACACTGCCTGGAAAAGTTTTTTCCCTCTTTCCAAACATGAGCAGAGAGAGAATCATTTTTCCTTCCCCTCTCTCCACAAGCTCCTACTCCTCCTTTTTCTACGAGCTTTAAATGTGACACCGTGATTTCCATGGTGTTGTACTCCTCTTTTCATTTCCATTTTTCCATAGAGCTTTGCATTGGTTCAGGCATTTGTCTTGTTCATACATGTCCCACCTCAGTGGGAGAGTTTAGGAGGCTGTCAGACTGGATTGCATGTGTGGCTGGTTGGTCTCAGTCTGCACAGTGTCAGGCTGGAGCAGGTCTGGTATCTCAGTATTTGAATACAACTGAGGATATGATGGACTTTGCTCATATCTGATACTGTATGTTAAGTAGCGATCTGTCAGTGCACCAGAGTCTTTGTCAAGTGTTAGAAGAGATGCTAGCACCACTTTCATGTGTGTCTGGGAGCCAGTTAGCTTGGTTTGGTATAAAAATGCAAACAGCTGGCTTAGGTCTGATCGGTGGTAACAAAAAGGTAATGGGCATGACAATCACAGTAACTTCCTGGAGTTTTATCATCATCAGTTGTGAGATTGATTAAAGGCTTCCTGCTGCTGCTGTGGGCATGAACGTGGTTGTACTTTTAACTTCTCAACTCAAAATGTGAAACTATTCCTTTAACCAGACATGACTCTTTGGGCTGTGTTCGAATCGTGTTTCTGCTCCGTCATCAGCTAGTCAGACAGTTAGCCGACCCGCCAACAAGGTCAGCCAGCTAGTCGTCCGCCCGCCAGCCGGCCGTCAGTTAACCAACTCTTCACTGCAGCTGAAGCAGCTCCAAGCCAGAAAACAAAACTGTATCCACCCGCCCGGTTCCTGCGTGACTCACCGAGCGCTCCATATTTTCTGCTGTGGCGGGTCAGAGGTCGTCAGCTCGCTCCGTTCACTGTTTTCACTGCCGTCTGGAAAAAAAACTGCTCTGTAAACCTTTGAACGCTGGAAAAAAACATAAGGATCGTCTGTTAATTGTCAAAGTGTGTGTGGGCTAGTCTGTGCCGAGGATCAGGGAGTTTTCCCTTTTTTTTCCCCGTCTTCAACTCTTTGACTTCAGTTGGTTAGGGTGTTTCTCTGTTTCCTTAATTAAGTTTCTCCCAGAGGATGGGTCTCTTCTTGTGAGCACAGTAAACCCAGCAGCTCCAGACATGAGACTAACTAAAGGCTGAACATCATCAGGATATTTTTTTATTATCAACTAGTTATTATGGGGGGGGGAAAGGTTTTACTTAGCTGCCAGTTTGGTCCTATCTTGTTTTACATTTGAGTCATAGAGACATCTGACTTTCATAAAATGTTTCCTCTCTTCTAGACATTTTAACATTCTTGTTGTGTGTCAGAAATTACATTGTTGTATATGAAAAATATGAAATAATGGTGAGAAGTTAGAGAAGGATACTTGACCTGAATTTCAATACAAGAGGATTTGTATATTCATTGTGTGTCTTGTGTACTCTCACAAAAAAAAAACTTTCTATAGGCACAGACAATGTGATTCCCAAAAGTATTCAGCCCACACTGCAGTCACTCACCCCCCTCACCCCCCTCTTCCTGGCACCAACTGTTAGATGTCTGGATCCAATCACGCCGTCACCAGATAGAGCTAGACTTCCATGCATTAATCAGAGCCCGGGATCAGCTGAATGGTGAGTGAATCAATTGGATCCAGGCGAGGAAGCCAAGTCCAGCTGTGGTCTGGCGTGGCACAGCAGCTGGAGCAAAGAGGACGAGGAGGAAAACTGTAGGAGAGAGACTGGAGTGGTGTAAAAAGAAGAGTGAATCAGTGAGGATGACGGTGAAGGAAGAAGATGGGATCAGACAGTAAACGAGGGCCTCTCAGATTCAGCGGCACGGCTGAGTGTTTACACTGAAACAAGAAGAGGAAGTGAATACTTATGACAGCCAGTTAGTTGGGTGCAACATCAGCAAGTTACAAACTGTTGTGAGGCAAGATCTTCAGCTGGAAATTTTGATTTATGACATCATAAATGTTATTCAATACCTATTACACACACTTTTTGGATGTAATGGTGAATTTATTTTGTTTCTGTTTAGACATGAACCCATCACATTACCTCTGGATGTTGTGTCCTCTTCAGTACTGCTGTCCATTTTATTAAGCATATAGTAATTATTGGACCTTATTAAACCCACTGATTTCATTTCACAACTTTGTCACATGTTCATGAAGCTGTGAGCCGGGACCTTAAAACTCTCTATGGTGATGCATTCAAGGGAAATCTGACATCTGGGTGTTAAATGGCAAAATTTCAGCTGAGGAAATTACAAAATGCAGATTTATTTTTTCTGTTTCCAGTAGTACTCTCTCCTGCTTAGTGTCTCGCTTTATTTATTAATTTACAGTGTTTTAGTTGTAAATTATCACAGTAGTTTTGCACATATTCCCAGCAGTTATCAATCTGATCCAATGACAAATAATTATGAAAGCCACTCTGTTATTCATACATCCATGGTATGTTCTACATTAAATATAAAGGTTAGCGTGTCTGATACTGTTTCTGCTGGAAGTCACTAACTTCCTGTTGTGGCGTGGTTGTTATGCAGACATTAAAATTTGAGGAAGACTATGATAAACGTGAGAGCTCTGCAATTCATGAATACAGGATGATGTGACATGCTTGTTGCCATGGTGATTCTGGAAGTTACTCAAGTCTACTATTTAACTGTGGTGTAGGAAATTGAGCTAAAGTGTAGTTTTCTGACTTTGTTACATTGTTTCTAAATGCTGTTGATGTGTTGACACTGTTAAATTTGTTGCTTTAGTTTTTTTTCTTGCGTTTTGCACATTTTCCTGTGGTTTTCCCAAGCTGCAGTGTGGTACTCAGGATCAGGAGAGAGAGTTTAGCTGTGTGTAATTAGTATCAGGTCAAAATTCGTATGTTTAGGTTTCTTCTTGAGACTAAAAAAAAAGTGCTCTGGAAAATTGGCACAGTTTGTAGTAATTTACAGTGTGTTAGTTGTAAATGATCACAGTAGTTTTGCACACATTCACAGCAGTTATCAATCTGATCCAATGACAAATAATTATAGCTGTTTGTAATTAGTATCAGGTCAAAATTCGTATGTTTAGGTTTCTTCTTGAGACTAAAAAAAAGTGCTCTGGAAATGATGCTCTGGAAAATTGGCACAGTTTGTAGTAACAGTATTAAAACATGCAAAACCACTAGTAAAGTCCTTTTGTTATACTTGCTCATAACCAGTCGGAACAATTCATCTGTTTTCCTTAATGTCTACTCATATCTTGCAACAGAAAGCTTTCCTCATCTCAATAAACGCCACATTATCTTACACTGACTGCTTCCATGTGGCTGTCAGAGCTGCCTGCTGCACTCCTGCACACTGCAGATCAGATCAAGACAAACAGCACCTTTATCCTCCATCATTTTTCAATAACAAGAGCAGGATGGAAAGTTCAGATGTGGATCTATGCTTGTGCAGCATCTGTGTTTTGATTTGTAGCCCTCACCTGGGTTTGTTTCTGCTGAACAGGAAGATGAAGAGGTCGTTACACTTGTTTCCTACTTCCTGGGTTAGATGAACTCTTCCTCCACAGGTCTGCTCTGTTCGGTCTGATTTATTGACATGGCATTTTGTGTCTCATGCAGATCGAGAGGCGGATGGAGTTGGTACGTTTGGTGTCGCACAACACGCACAAGAGGCTGGTGTCGTGTCTGCAGGGTCAAGTGGGCACAGACGTGGAGAAGAGACACGTAAGAATCATCCAGTTTCTCTGTATCACCCTCTGCCTTTCATTCAGCAGCTGATCTGACCCGACGTGACCTTCATTAAACCCATAAGGGAAGACAATGGTGACACAAGAGGCAGCGATAGTGAGGATCTTGTGCAGTGAACACGTTGCATCTCTTCTTATGTAACACATAGATATGAGAGAGACTCAGGAGAAAAATATTCAGCACTGGCCTCCTGCCAGCTTCACTCTCCCTGTGTAGCAGACCCAGCCCACACAACAGCTACTGAAGGAACCACTGTCATATCTTACTTTTCATAACTTCTTTTAATTGAAACACTTTGACCTCGAGTACTAGAATTAATAGACAATGAAAAATAAAGATCTTAGATGTTTGTTGAGTTGTATTTGGTGTTTTTTTTTGTGCCTCAAAGTTGATACAGACCCAAATCAGAAGGATGTCTTCTTCTGCACAGTTTGTTAACTTTATTTATTGACATTCTTGCAGAAAAAACTGCCACTGACGGCGCTGACCCAGGCCATGCAGGAGGGAGGCAGCCAGCTGGGGGATGAGAGTCTGATAGGGTGAGGCTTTATTACAAAGAGGATCAATTTCAGCAATCAGTGTCTAATATCGCTGTAATTTTATATCTACATTCAGTGATGAGTAATTGTCTCAAGAATAAAACAAATTTAGCTAAAGTTTAAAGATGATTATCTGCATGAAAAATAAATGCGCGGGATCTAACTTTGCATTAACGTTTTACTCACGGTGAGAAGTAGTGGTCAGTATTTGCATATATTCATGGTGTGTGCTTTATGTGCGTGCGTGCCTGCAGCAAAATGATGGATGTGTGCGGGGAAGCAGAAAGCAGGTTAGCCACCGAACTGATGCAGCATGAAATGCAGATGGAGAGAGACATCCTGGATCCCCTCAACCAGCTGGCAGAGGTACGAACACGCACATATCACTACTTTTATACTTTAGTTTTATACTCTGCTGATCACGTATTACCGTATTTTCCGGACTATTGTCTCCACGCCGCACCTGTCTATAAGCCGCTGTTGAATTTATTCGAACAGTTTCATGTGGTCCACTCTGACCGGGTCTGATGTGACGAGGCTAGCACGGAGTTTGCGAGCTTTAGCTTCGTGCTGCCGATACTGAGCCACACCGGTGTTTAAGCCGCAAGGTTCAAAGCATCGGAAAAAAAGTAGCGGCTTATAGTCCGGAAAATACGGTACTTATCTATTTAAGTTGTAGAGTTGTGGATTCACAGTGCAGAGCTCTACCTCTCACTTTTTGCTTAATATTTCAAACATAAACATTTGGTAAACCTGTACATCTGTTCATACTGTGAACTGATTGTGGCCAAACTCCACCACACCTTTAGCATAATTTTCTAATTTTTTAGCCTTATGAATAATTTTTTATTGTCAAATGTTCTCACAGATATGTTATTCCCAGTTCTTCTTTTTAATCATAAATTCTCATGGTCCTCACTGTCTCTCTTCCAGGTGGAGATTCCTAATATACTAAAACAGAGGAAGCAACTTGCTAAGCTCGTTCTTGACTATGACTCGGCTAAGGCGAGGTACGTCAATCAAGCTTTTTTATTTTAAAATGTTTTGCAGACTTTTCTCAAGTTAAAACTTCTTGGCCTGCAGGTGGTATCAGGCGATCAAGTCCAACAACCAGACCATGGCAGCTAAAGCCGATTCGCTCAAAGATGAGATGGATGAAGCTCTCAATAAAGTAGAAATTTGCAAGGTAGGTTATACTTTTCTTTCCGTGCATAGTTTTGGTGAATTATACTCAAAATAAGATTCATATACTGGTGCCACATAATAATTAAGAGCAATCACAGTAGTTTAGACATGCTGTATATACAGAATTTAATAAAGGCATGTTTAAAGTAATAGGTCGACATTCCAGCCTGGGCCTCTGCATGAGGTTAGGATCATATCTAATGAACTGGCTGAACAAAGGCAGCCTTGTAAGAGGAGTGGATCAGGATGAACATACTATGCACGTTAATAGGACCATGTAATTAAAGGTCATTGCTTTGTCATCTGGAGTTCATCTGCATCTTAATGAAGAGTTTATTGGTAATGCAGAGCAGAGGGTTTGAGGTTGCCATCATATTTGTCATGTATGGAAAAATATGTTGGGTTTTTTTTCATGTTATAGGACCAGCTCTCTGCAGACATGTACAACTTTGCTTCCAAAGAGGGAGAGTATGCACGCTACTATGTCATGGTGAGGGCACCTCTTTAATCCTGAAATGGAAATGTGATGTAAATGTGATACTTTAAACTATAACTGTTTCATAAGTTTTGAATATGTGATCTTGTGTTTGTGTCTAACAGTTATTAGAGGCTCAGGCGGACTACCATAGGAAGTCTCTGGCAGCTCTGGAGGCAGCTATACCAACTATCCAAATACAGCAAGGTAAAAAAAAAAACAGGACATAAAATCATATGCAAACAGTAAGAATATAACCTTTGCATCTCTTTGTTGTACAGTAACTGGGGACAAGTGTATGTAATGTAAAACAGGACCAAACCAGCTCAATTGAAGCAAAGCATTTCCCGCTCTGCTTATTTATTTATTAAAATGTATTGTAGAGCAGTACTGTCACATTTTCCATGTTTTGTTCCCAATGCAAAATAAAACTTCATATTTCAGCCTCAGCTGTGTAAATGTGTCAGTGATGATCTTTTATCCCCTTCATGAAAACCAAGTGTTCAGTTTTTAGGGTTATGCTTTTGGCTGCTTTCTTCGTCTGCTACGGAAAAACAGATCTGAGCTATTTTATTTTTCAGAGATGAGATATTACCAAAGGAACAAATGATTACATTTTGCGATGAGCGGAGAATGGGATCCTGTGTATTTCTTCTAATGTTTGACAGAAATGAAAAGCAGATCATTGCTCACATGAGTGCTGAAACGACACACTGATGATGATGATCCTCCTCTCTCCCAGACTCCTGGACCGAGAAGCCGGCGTTTGGCACGGAGCTTGAGGAGCACCTGAAGAGGAGTAACCGCGAGATCGCCCTGCCCATCGAGGCCTGCGTCATGATGCTGCTGGAGACTGGCATGAAAGAGGAGGTATGGATGGAGATGGTGGCAGAAGACGAGGAGAAAACTTACTGAACTAGGGCAAAGTTGAAGGTTAATTGACCAGAATCTGGACATAAATTTGTAGCCATAAAACTTTTAGCGCTCCTTTCTGTTTGAGCTGGAAGGAGATGTGGGTCATGTGGTCTGCACTCTAGCAATGATGGCACGTACAGTCTGGAAACATCTGCAGCCAACTTGTGGTCAGCTCGTCTCGGGCCTGCAGGAATACGAACTGTGTGTGTGTGTGTGTGTGTGTGTGTGTGTGTAGGCATCTGCTTCCCATTAGCATGTTCGCTGTTGCACTTTTTAAAATGTAACCGTATCACTAGACTCCCCACGGTGGACGATTTGAAGACATTTTTATAAATGGAAGCAAAACTTTTTGTCTGTCTGGTGCTCATCCTGAAACAGTCAGATCTCTATTGGTAACAAAAACAATTCCCCTCTCGACTTTCACAGACACTCGGCGGATGGCACACTGTAGTTTGCATCACTTCTCTATTTCCTGTTACCGATCCAGACACACTTCTTCAATTTTAGGATGGAAACTAGTCAGTTGTACCCAGGTACTCGTGTTCACTTCTCCTCTCGGTGTTTTCCTCCCAGGGTCTCTTCAGAATAGCAGCCGGAGCTTCCAAACTCAAGAAGCTCAAAGCGGCGCTGGACTGCTCCACCTCGCAGCTCGAGGAGTTTTACTCCGATCCCCACGCCGTCGCCGGTACAACCTCCTCTACAAATCCACAAAAAGTGAAACCATCTGTTGCACATCTTTTTTTTTTTTTTCTTCCTCATAGTATTTCTCTTCAAACACAGGAGCCCTGAAGTCCTACCTCAGGGAACTTCCTGAACCTCTAATGACTTTTGGCCTGTACGACGAGTGGATACAGGCCTCCAAGTAAGACAACACACGCAGACATGACTCTTTTAATATCCTGTAAAAAAGACACACTCACACAGCGCTAATAGGCTTTAAACACACATCTGAAGGAGCGCATGCTGACAGCCGGTTCTGGTTCTTATGTAACAGATAAATGTGTGCGTTTGGTTTCAGTGTGCCTGACTCTGACACAAGGCTTCAACACTTGTGGATGACATGTGACCATTTGCCAAAGGCTCATAAAGCCAACCTCAGGTAAGAGCATCTTCATATATATATATATACACACAGTACATATAAAGCACTTAGATGATGCAATAGACACACACACATGACACAGCAGCGGTGTCACTTTCTAAAAAAGCATCAACAGAACTGAATGTGTGAAGTTTGTTTCGGTTCCATTTTTCACTTTAGTGCATTTACAGTTTGATACAAGTTCATCTGATCCCCTGGTAAACATCTAACTGGAAAGTGATGACTAAAGCCATTTAATTGTAAAATACTTTATGCTTCTTCCACTTTGTGCCTCTGAAATGAAATGTTGAACTCTGAGCCGTGTCCACACGAAGGCAACAAGTTCACTCAATCAGAAATCCAAAAGTGTGATGCCACTGGCTAAAAATATTTCTTAACAATTGCTGAAGATTTTAAAGGATTTGTTTCTTTGTTGCAGGTATCTGGTGAAGTTCTTGGCTAAACTGGCTCAGGATAGTGAGGTTAATAAAATGACTCCCAGCAACATTGCCATAGTCCTGGGGCCCAACCTGCTCTGGCCAAAGACCGAGGGGTGAGGAACTAAGTATTATATTTATATTATCTTTATAAATAGCAAATGCAAAGTTTGATCAAGCTGACTGACTTTTCTTGCTTCCTCTGTTTGTCTCTCATTGGTCGCTCTCAGGACGCTGGCAGAGATGGCAGCAGCTACATCTGTCCATGTAGTGGCCATCATTGAGCCCATTATCCAACATGCGGACTGGTTCTTCCCTGATGGTAAAACACTGTTAACTAAAAATGAAACAAAACTAAAATCAGTTGAACAAAAAATTAAAATAACTATAGGAACATTTGCCTATTGTTTGCGCTGCGCAGTGTTTCCTTAACTTAAAAACAACTGTCTTCCTCTTACAGTGCTCTCCCCTTTTGCTTTGTTTGTCTTTAACAACATATGTAATACATAAGCTCATGTTGCCACTGGGCATTTTGGGGAATGTTGGAAATCATTACATGAAGTGAAAGTAGCTGAGCCAGTTTGAGAGGAACCAAACCGAGATTAACTAACAACACAAAGAGTCTACAGTTGTGCTGTGGCCCTCTGAGGCTGGACTTAGTGATGATATCAGCACTACAATGCTCACAGTGACAATGTTGACATGCTGATGTTTGCAACTATAGTATTTGCATTGTCCACAGTCAGCGTATTGGCATGATAATATTTGCAAATTAGCACTAAACACACCCAATACATCACCAAATGTATTCAAACAGCAGAGCTATTCATCTTCACGTCCCTTTGAGATTCAGCAACCATCTCTTCTCTGTTTGCTTCTTTCCTCCAGAGGTGGACTTCAACGTGTCAGGCATGTTCGCCATGCCCACCCATCCGGCCACCCCCGACCCCGAACC
>OOFC01015488.1:0-27485 GCA_900323345.1 Pseudochromis fuscus
GACTTGCTGCAGGAAGCCGGCCTCACTGCACCGGCAGTGGGTGGATGTGAGTGTGCGTCCTGCGCGTCCTTTCTCCATGGAGCCAGGCCGGACGCTGGGCAGGCGGAGGGTCGCGTACGCCACAGAGAGTCGCAGACTGTTCAGCTCCCAGCAGCCGGGAGCTGAAGAACCGCCGGAGAGCTCGGGTCCTCAGCCTGTGATCTCCGTGGTCGGCATCCCGGACCCGATCACATGGATCCGGTGTAAAGTTCTAATATGTCTCATCGATCTGTACTTTGACTTAGACATCAGCTCTGAGGAGTTTGACAGAGGAATAAAGCAGGTAACTAAGGACAGAACAGGCCTCGTGTCAAGAAAAACATTATCACATACTGCATGTGTTTGATAGACGTTCCCAAAGTTTGTTGTTTCTCATTGTAGATCCCAAATGATTTGAAAGCAACCTGTGATTCTTCAAATGTAAATTAAATATGAATACTGAGGATCTGACTGAAGCACATGGGCTTCCTTAGAGGTCAAACATGAGATACAGTAGATGACACGTTAAAGGGAAGAAATTAGAAGATGGACAAACAGTAGGCAGTGTGCAAAACAACAAAACACCCTAAATAATAAAAACTAGAAAACACTGTGAGAACACAAACCTCCGCCAAGGCATAATCCACGTCTGAGCTCCACCACATTGTCTCAGATTCTAGACATTAGTGCGGTGCATGTGTGGAGATTTTCAACTCCATCAAGTCCATACAAACAAGTTATGACATTTTGCCCATTCTAAGAGTTGGTGATTTTTTGGGATTTCGGGATTTTTTTTTCCAGCAGGGTTTCATCCTCTGACCTTGCCCAAAATTGAATCTTTAGTTCCTTGGGTAATATCCTATCTCCCAAAACAAAAATCATAGAGATCTTTGCATGTGTTTTTCCATAATGTTGTTCAGGATCTGTTACAGAGCTTACGATCATATCCCATAATCTTCCTCAGCACATGTAGTTTTCTCAGTTGTCATTTGATGAAAGATGTTAAAATCTTTAAATCATTTTCGGAGAACTTTGTGGCTCATGTGATTTTGAACTTTTAGAATAATTAAATTACAACAGAGCAGAGTCAGTTGAAGGTTTTCAGCCTGGTCTGACTGCAGGGAGTCACCAACATATTTGTACCAAATGTGATGCAGGTCAATAAACCACCTTGTTGTCCCTCCTCCATCCCAGGCTCTGGTCCACGTCTCTGACAAGATGTCCAGTGGTAGATATCACGAGCTATTTGGGCTGCTGTCCAAAGAGGTAACATTAAACTGGGGGTGTTGGTGTTTTCAAAATGACAAACTGACTTTATACTAAAGACTGTAACTTGTATGGATTCTCTTTATTATGTGGTTGTAGACTATTTGGTTTTAAATTCACCACAATCCAGTTTTTTTTAAACATGTCTTTTGTTCTTCAGATGATGGAATATGTGGAGCAGAAGTGCAGGTCTCTCACTGACGCTCAGAGGCAGCAGCTCGCCATCAAAATGGAGGATATTATATTTGTGTTGCCAGAAGACATCTCTGTTGTCTTTGATAAATATGGTGAGTTACTCGCTATTAGTTTTACAACTTTGGCTGAGAATACTGAATGAGAGGGTGCTTGAAGTTCAAATATACACTGTCTCCGTCATCGGGTCAGATTAACAAATAAGTTCAGCCACTTTACAGTCAAGTTATTCTGGATATAGATCTTGTTTAGTCACCAAACTGCTCTTTTCTCAAGGATGACGACTCATGACCTGAGTTTCTGAGCTCAGCTGTGACAAAAATGTCTTCTGCTGTAAGATTTAAGATGTTTAAAAGCTGCTATAGTTTCTCTGCCACTAGCTCAGCTGTAGCTTGGTCTCTGATGTCTCTCTTTTCCTTCGCAGGTAGAAAGTTCTGCTCTGTCGTCATGAGATTCTGGTTCCTGTCACAATATGAAGGACCCGATGACCCGGAGGGTACAAAAATCTTCAGTGTGGCCTCCAGTGAGGATGGTGGTCCAGAGAAGAAACTTGCAACTGCTGTATATGAGTAAGTACTCGGCTCGTCGTGTGTGCGAACATCACAAACACGCCAGGCATCCGAAAGTATGGATTACAATCAAATCTCTCCTCATTCAGCTTTGGCACGTTCACATAAACTCTGTGCAGTGTGCGTCGGCTCCTTTCTTTGCTTAAAGCACATTTTTGATCATTAATTTGCTCACATGTAGCGTGCCAAAATCTTTGTTTGCTTTATTTCTCCATATATGGGGGTATGCTGAATCACAAGTACAAATATTTACTCAGAGAGATAATTATATGTTGGCAAAAGCTCAAAGTTACCTGCGGGCCCTCCGACACGCGGCATGTGTGTTTTTGTTGGGCGGGGAACAGAGCCACGGCTAATGGTGGTGGGTTAAATGTTTTTCAAATATATGCAGAAAGGATAATTGTGGAGAAATGTTCCTAAGTGTCATGTGTGGGTGGATGAGAGTTCATCTAATATTTAATGCCGTACTTGGGGAAACGGTGAAAGTAACATATTTATTTCACTGGAGTACTGTCGCTAATACATTTTAATGTTGGAGGGATTATCAGAGGCACTAATTGGAAGAAAATAACAAAAAAAAGCTAATAAAGACTGTCGACAGTAAGAGACGCATCAGCAGCTTCAGCCTCCATCTGTGTCTGTAAGTGATGTGTTCAGGTACAACAATTCGTATCAGGAATTTGCATCAGAACCTAATGTGCAATCACTGTAGTTGGGAACTCAAAACAAAACAAAGCGGTGATATTATGTCGGACCAACTAACATCTGCAAAACACTCACTGCAGCACACGTCTGAACTGAAAGCTCTCAGATGAATAGCTCTCAGCACAAAAAGTAACATTAATCGCACAATCTCACACATTTACACAAAGAAAATCATTTAGGGAAACTGTGAAATATCCTAAAATTTGTGTTGATTTTTTATTTTAAGTTGAGGAGATTTGTCTGATACCAGAACAGTCTACAAAATTTCTCCCCTTAAAGGTGTAGTGCAAAACATCTCAATCAAAACAATGTGCATATAATGGTTTGATATTTCATACACGTTAACTGAATGGATCACATTTTGAATATTAAAACAAACTTGACATACAGCATATGGACAGAAACAAAGCTTATCAGTCTGTGGTCATCTAACTTGAAAACACCTGTTCCCCACTGCTATTAACCTATAACTCTCTAAAAATTACATATTTAGTAATACATCACTTTTCAATCTTTAATCTTGCTTTCTGTATACACTTTTTAAATGCATTTGTTCTGTTTCCTATGCTTTTTGGTGTTTATTATATATTGTTATTTCACTGTTTTTACACTTGTATTTTTTTTTTTTTTTACCTTGTAAAGCATCTTTGAGGTTTTGAAAAGCGCTCTATAGATACAATTTATTATTATTATCATAATTATTATTATCACTGTCTGACTTGATTTGCAAAATTATCAGTCTGCAGTAATTTCACAAATATCTGCCAAATAGTGCAATCAATATTCCACATTACACCTTAATAAAACCACGAGGGACGTTAACATAATAGACACCTTTGTGTGAATGTCACACAGCCTTCATTTTAACACGCAGATGTAGCCACCAGTGTTGCGTATTGTTTGTCTGAAGCGGGCTTTCGACTACTTTACTCAAAGACTCCGGTTCAGATTATGTGAAATTCTTAAATAAAATTTGCAGCTTCAACAAAAAGAGGAAATCATTTGAAACCCGGCACAAACAGTCAAAGCCTCTTTCTGTTTCCAGTCAGTAATCCAGTTAGTTGTTGGACCTCACTGTGTGGCTATTCTACCTAATACCCACCTATCTAGTTAGCCAGATTCTCCGTCCTATTGTTTCAGGTCTTAGGATCCCCCCTGAGAAAGCCTGTTACACTTCAAATGTTATCCTAAAGGCTAGCGAACAGCCAGTTGGGAGGGATAAGGAAGCCATTTTCAGAATCCTCACCTCATTATTTTCAAGGTGAGATGAGAAGGAAAAACTTAGTTTGAATGTCAGTGTCGGTCAGTCCACCTTTTCCTTCACAACTAACGTACGATGCTCTTCTGCAGCTCATCCTAATTTTCAAAGGGGGACTCAGAGTGTCCATGACTCATATCGACCTGGGATCATGTATTAGCTCCTGTAACATTTGTCTGTCCCTTTTCCCACAGGTTCCACCGAGAGCTGACGAGGGGAGCCTATCCTGACTGGACCGTCACGACGGTGTGGCACTGGCACTGGAAAGTGGCCGAGTGATTTGACTCAGGCCATTTGTCATCGGGACACAAGAAACACCAGTGATCTGCTGAATGTAACATTTCCTATGGAAGACAACGTTCACAAACAAGCAGAGGTTTGAAGAATGGGACCCACAGTGCTGAGGCTGTGCAGACACAAGTCACAACTCTACAGACTGTGTGTAAATGGACCCACTGTGCGACTTGATGGTCCTCCTTTGATGCCTTAAAACACCCACTCCAGTTATTTTACACAATTAGATACCTCGGTTAAGTGTGTCCAGGTTGATGTAGCTTTTTCTGTAGCTGTCAATCACATCTCTCAGCAAATCATTTTCTCAGTTGTCTTGGTGACAACTGAGTTGTCATCACTTCAGCAATAGTAAACATGAAACTTCTGTCATGCACCATCAGATGTCAATGGAGCCATCTGTGACAACCTGTAACATCAGTAAATAACTTGTCATTAGTCAGAAAAACATCCATCTCCAGGGTCAATGATGATCTTCTGTTTCACCGAGTTTGTTAAACCACTATCTTTTGTCATTAAATTACCTCCATTGTGGAACCAAATTACACCCTGGACCTACTGAACGTCTCTGGAGGTCCCTCAGTCCTGTAGCCATTCCTCTTTCTGTTGAACTTGTATAATTTTGCAATTTCCATCAATTTTACCAACTGTTACAAAGCAGTTTCCCTGCAGGGATTAATAAAGTTTGTCAGATTTTGATTAATTTACACAGGAAGTCTGTGCCCTCACAATCATTATTCAGTTACACTACACCAATGGTACACCTCTCTGTTCTGATGCTTATGTGCACCACAGTAATGTAAAAGTTGATCCTGCATTCGTATTGAGGGTAAAAAAGGAACTCGGTCTTTACTGGTCTTGATGATTGCTGCTGCGTAACAAAGAAAATAACAAAGTCTTTGGTATTTAGACAGTGGAAGGTTTACCAGACCTTTGTGGGCTGATCCGTAACTTGAAGTTTGATGCGATGTTGGCAATTAGAAGCATAATCGTAGACTACATAGAAATGGATGCAGCAACGGGGTCTTAAAAGTGAGGCCAATGTGGAAGTGCAAAACCATTGCATTTTTTTTCCACAAGTCACTGTGATGTCATTAGTTAAAGCAAACTCTTCCTCTTAGTGATCTGGTCCATCTGAAGATCTCATAGTTAAGTAGACGTTGGGCTTCAAAAGAGAGGAACATTTAGGGGCGTGGTTAGTTTGACTTGATTTTGAACTTGAGTCTCACACACATTGAACAGTGTCACTGGTTTCAAGGGATCAGACCCGCCTCCTCACTCCTCCCTTCATATCCAAATATGGTCACTTCTGGCTCCAAAACCCAACGGGTGACATTGGGTTCGCTACCTCCACTCTATCTATGACGCATGAGCCAATCTGATTCACGTCTAGTTGCATTGTGGGTAATGCAAGGGGCCGGTTTTGACAAGGAAGAAGGCAGCTGTCTAACATTCAGCCAGTATTCAGTATGAGAGTACAAGTACTCTGTGAAGTTCGCAACTTAACTCTGCAAGTACAACAGATAAAATAAATACTGTATATTAGTATTTCAGTTGTTAATTAATACCAAAATTCTGTTAACAGAAAACAAGATGTTCCACAGCAGCATTAAGGGGTAAATGTTCTAGTACATGGCTGTTGGCGACACAGTTGACTGCTGAAGCAAATACTTTATGGGCCGATAAGAAAGCAGAAGTCTTCCACCAAGTGAAAATAGTTATAATGAAATTGTGTCGCTGCGAGCCAGAATGACTAATTTTGCCAGGAAATTCTCCACCTTAGCTGGTGTGTTCGTGCCCATGGTCACTGCCAGAAACATGTTGCGTGTCAAAGCCATCACGTTTGACAGAATCCTGAATGTCGCGTGTCATCCCATTCTGTAAACGCTCGCTGCGATATTATTAATGTTGACAACATATCTGACAAACAGAGACGATTCTGTCATTAGCGCCCGCTAATTCATGCATAATGAAACACGCCGAGGATTATTCTAATTTTCCTGCATAGTAATATGTGGGGTCTGTGGAAGTTTGCGTGGGGGTTTTTTGGTTCCAGTCGAGCATCTCGCGGAGTCCTAATGAGATTAAATGAGTGCGGTTAGCTTAGCACATGTCAATATGCTCGTGGATATGGTGAGAGCACATTAAACAATTTACCACGCCTGTGCATCACTCAGTTTAATGGAAATTAACAGGAAAACAAAAACAAGTGGTGAACATACAAAAGCTAATGTTTTTTTATTAGTTATTTTATTGTTTGGTGTGTGTTCTGACATGTGGATCAGACGAGGCTGTGTGCCAACCTGTTTCATTAATCTGGTTAGCGAAACAGATTGCAAACAATTCCTCGTACCTTCTTGAGTGTGGGTGTCTGTTTGTGTGTCTGCATGTGTCTCAGCTCCAAGACGCCCATAAAGTCATTGTGCTATCTCTGTCAGACTCTCATTTTAGGGTTGATTAATAGAATTATGAGATAAATATGCTTGGAAATCAAATCTAATACTCTGACAGAACAAATGACAAGGTGCAGAGAATGCACCTCTCAGTATTTACTCGCCTCTTTTTTTAAACCGCCATTGAAACAGTCACACGGGCTGTTTGTTAAGTGAGAAACGCAATGAATTAAAGATTTAACACTGTTTCACAGCAGCTTAGGTGCACCAACAAAAGATGGAATGATGCTTCCAACCAGACAGATGAAATAGTGACATGGCCAATGAGCTGTTGCTGTGTATGAAATTCTATTAATTCAAACAGAAAAAATATTTCACTATAAACAGACACGTAATCAGCAAGGAAACCTATTTTGAATTGATGACGCTATTAATAATATGACTAATGAATACTAATGATGAATGGCAGCACCTACCTACAAAGTCTTGAAAATGAATTTTCTATGTGACCATGTAATTTAAGAGCAATACACTGTACAATTAGGTTTTTGCTAACTAAAGATTTTATGCCACTCTGTGTTATGTGCAGATTAGTTTGGTTATACTGTCAGGAAACTATACTCACACAATTGCAAACAGTTAAAACAGTTTCTGACTGACTACCAATAATCGGTGGTGTCGCCTGATATCTAAAAAAACAAATAAACATATGCCTATGTATCCTCTTTGAGGATTTCCCAAAGGCCCTAAAGACAGAAACTATATATATATATTAACTGGCATAAAATAGTGTTTATGATGCATTAATGGTAACTTTAAACAATGAATGTATTCGTACATCAGACGAGTCGTTTGTTGCTGTTCCCACTGATGAAAATGGAGCTTCAAAGAACATATCAGTTATTCAGTGATGGAAGAAATAATTCCAAATATTGGAAAATACGCAGCAGGTGCAGTATGTCTCCTCCTGTAACCTTCTTTTGAATGGATACTCTGCCAGAAACCTCTAACTGGCTTCCAGCAAATTCATGAAACAACAGGAAAGGCAGCGCAGTAAAAAGCCTTAAATCCAAAAAATAGGTCAAGCTCCGATAAAAGAAGGCGGTTGTTTGTTTCTGGTAAGTTTTGTAGAGTGTGGACTTTACTATATTCATTACTTTGAAACAAAATAATGCTATTATTAGCGTACAGATAAATTACTTGCAGAGGATGATGTTTTTAGAAGTTAACTTTAGTTTAGTTAGGTCAGCTTAAATAGACTCCACTGGCACAGAATAGATGAAAATGTAACATGTTTTTGGGGAGTTTGAATATTAATGCGGGGAAATTAATCACATCCAGCAAAGCTAAAGCTGAACACTGATTTTGTTCATTCAGATCTTTGTGAGTGACTCTTACATCCGTATAAACAAAATAATGAAAACAGCATGTGATTTACTTCAGGAACTTTTCCTTTTCTGATGCTCTTTAAAAATACTTGACTTGATGATGAAGGTACTAAGAATAAATACTCTCCTTCATTTCCATCAAGCTAAAACATTTTGTACCGACAAATTTTCACCAACAAGCAGAGAAATTGTCAGATGGAAAAATTGACAATTTTTTAAAAATTAAAAGAAAAAGAAAAAACCTTAAGAATTACATTGCTTTTATTTCCTTGAGCACGCGACGGAAATCCTCGACACAAACCTCCCCGGTCGGGCGCTTCATGGTAGCCAGCTTCCAGGCCTCTTCAAACGTCTCCTCAGAAATATTCACACCAACATTCCTGAAGATCTCTGCGATCTGTGATGAAGAGGTTCAAAGGTGTCGGGAACAAAAAAAATGTTTTATTGCATCGAAGTCAGGCTGCAGTAGCAAGAACAGAGCTATCATCAGTGTTATGAGTAACACCTCTGCTTTGCTACTATGACTGGATTTATGTCTCTTATCTGTCTCATTCAACAATATCTAAAAAAGTGTCTGGGTGTAGGTCTTTAGGTGTAGGACGTACCTCCTCCTTGGTGCGAGGACAGAAAAAGTGTTCCTCGTGGACACCTCTGAGGGCGTAAACTGATGGCTGTAGAAGATCTGCAGCTGTGGATGTGTCACCGTAGTTTGTAGTGTCACTCACTCTTTTGATGCGTGGAGCTGGAAGGTCAGAGCGCACAGACGGGATCCCATAGGTGCGCCCATCTAAATAAAGACAGATCAGATGATGTGATAGAAATTCAGGAGAGGGAAGGAAATTACCACTTTTAAAAGTATTTGCAAAAATATATTCATCAAGTGCAGCAAAAGAAATGTAAATATTGCATTTATTCAAAAAGGTCTTTTCCCCAGTGAATGAATTACATTTTCTAAATATAGTTAGGTAAATTTATATCTCCCACTACAGTGATTTGAATTGTGTTATGACTCTGTTTAAGTGGGAGTATCTACATATACAGTCAGGGAAAATGCACCAAGAACAAGCAGGAACTGAAGACAGCTGCAGTAGAATCACCAGGGAAGAAACCCAGCGTCTGATGACTACAGGTTCAAGACTTCAGGCTGTCATTGACTGCAAAGGATTTGCAACCAAATATTAAAGCTGACAATTTGATTCATGATTACCGTATTTTCCGGACTATGAGCCGCTACTTTTTTCCGACGCTTTGAACCCTGCGGCTGAAACACCGGTGTGGCTCAGTATCGGAGGCATGAAGCTTGTTAGCTTTTTACAAGCTAGCAAGCTCTGCACCACACCAGACCCGGTCAGAGTGGACCACATGAAACTGTTCGAATAAATTCAATACAGACAGGTGCGGCTTATAGACAGGTGTGCTCAATAGTCCGGAAAATACAGTAAGTTAGTTTGTACAATTACTTTTGGTCCCTTAAAAAGGTGGGGGGACACCATAAAAAAGTGTTGTAATTCCTACACTGTTCATCTGATCTGGATGTAAATACTATCAATTTAAATGTGAAAGTCTGCACTTAAAGCACATCTTGATTGTTTCATTTCAAATCCATTGTGGTGGTGTACAGAGCCAAAATGGTAAAAATTGTGTTAATTGTGTTAAATATTTATGGACCTGACTGTATGTGTAAACATTCATGGCTATGACAAGAGTTTTCTTGTAGGCTCTATATAAAAGATGAACGTAGCCAGCGGGTTCAAAAAATGACATCAATGTGGCTCCAAAAAACTCTGACTCCAATTGACTTCAATTCAAATATGATCATTTTCAATCCTGAAATATTCAGTCAATACATTTTTTCTACAGGTCATTCTGATGTCATGAGATGAGTCAAGTCCTCTTCTCAGTGATCTGGTCCATCTGAAACTCATTTCATAAGTAAGGCTTCAAAACAGGACCATTTAGGAGCGTGGTTAGTTTGATTGACAGCTCTGTTCTCCAATGATTTACAGGTGGTTTGGAGGCTCATTCACCAATGAACTCCAGTCTCATCCACATTGGACAGTGTTCTTCATCATCACAAACCTCTGTTCCTAACTTACTTGGTGTGGATGAACCATCACTGACGGTCCCGATGAGAGAAGAGGTGATCATGAAGTGGTTTGGGACTGCCCTTGGTCGCCTCAGGGTCCTGATGGTCTTCAGAGAGCTGCCTGGCTCCACAGGCTCCAGGTCGTCAGGCTTAATCAAGGCCTGTGCAGGAGGAAGCTGTTTTGATTCTGACAGCAGCGTCCTCTCTGTGTTAACTGGAGCTGAGCTGCTCTGACGCTCTGCAGGAGACAAATGAAACAGAATGTTTCTAATAACTAGCCTTTGAATCACGCTGGTAAAAAATTATAAAGATTAAAAACATCACATCTTTCCCACTTTGAGGTAAATAAACAGAAGGATTACAAGCTTTTAACTGACCATCTGTTAGGATGCGTTGATCTCGACTGTTGATCGGCATCTTGTCCTTCCAGTTGAGAAAGTTGGCAAACTCCAGGAAGTTAATAAGTCCGTCCTTGTCTGTGTCACAGTAGTCCATCAGGTCATTCAGAACCGGCTCGCTCACATCCAACTGGAACTGACGACATACTGCCTGCAGGTCCTCTTTGTCAATCATTCCCTGTCCTTTCTATTCATTTGCATAAACAGACACACATGAAAGGATTCAGTGGTAACAATATGTGGCTACAACTGTGCCAAAAAGCCCACAACTAGCCTTACTCACTGCAGATATTTTAACTTATTAAATACGGATGTGACTAACACTAACACTATTAGCAGAGCTAAACAGAAATCAGCCTTTATGGATGTTCATTACAACTGTGATTGTGTGAGTACGTGCATGTGTATGTTCAGCTTTCTTTGATTATTTTTTTACTTTAAAATGTGTTTAGGAAATCCTGAGTTTGTCCATAAACATAGAACAAGTTGAAAAAGTATTACTGTTTTTCAGCTTATTTCAAATCTGATGAGTTAAACAGTCATTTCATTAATACCTTGTCATAATGTCTGAACGCCTTCAGCAAGGAGGGGAAGTTGTGGAAGTTGACCTTCTTGAGGTGGTGTCTCACTGCATTGACCAGGCTGCGTTGTCTGTCCCGGCCTCTCACGTACTGCCCTGGCTCTGTGGAGTGGATTATATCTCCAACACCTGTAGAGGAAACAGCCAGGCAAAATGCAATAACACTCCTTGATGTCTACTTTCCTTCATAGGACACCAAGTCTTAGATATTCCTGATTGTAACATGGAAAAACACTTTGACATGAACTCTACCAAATTCATCTGGTGGCTGGAGAACTCCAAAAGTGTGATCAGGTGGAACATTCAAGGTATTTCCTTTCCTGAAAAGGTTTAATGAGAAAACTGAGATAATCATCACTTAGACAGTGATAGTCAGAGGTAACAGAATTAGTTACAAGTGACAAAAACTTACATTTTGTTGCCAGTTTGTGGTGACATCTTTTCCCTGGTGCCAGATCGCTTCCAAACTGTCTTTGGATTGTAAAACCTAAAGCAAAACAATGTTTTGGGGTTTTTTTCTAGATGAGAGAGACAGTTAAATAGCAAATGGAAGCAGTTTACAGTTGTCTTACCATTGCTCGTATGTGCTGTTCCATATCATTAGTGGTGATGTAGTTTTCTTACCATTGTTGGTATGGAATTATTGTTAAGATGGGAGTTAACGGTTGACTGTTAACCGTGGTAACACCACCATGAATACATCCAAGTACAGGCATAATTGCTCATTGTCCTAGTTTGAAGTCTAATGGACAGGAGTGAGTATTCAAAATCTCTTTATGTTAAGTTATTGATGATGAGATTAAATAAGTTTTCTTCTTCCCACTCCTTTCTGAGTGTAAATGAATAGACTTGGAATTTTGAACTCGTGTGTGTTCTGTTGAACACTTAAAATAAATGAATTACCGTATTTTCCGGACTATAAGTCGCTACTTTTTTCCGACGCTTTGAACTTAAACACCGGTGTTTCTCATGTATTGGCGGCACGAAGCTCGTTAGCTTTTTACAAGCTAGCAAGCTCCGTGCCGCCGATACATTTAGCGTTGTCACATCAGACCCGGTCAAAGTGGACCACATGAAACTGTTTGAATAAATTCAACAGCGGCTTATAGACAGGTGTGCTCAATAGTCTGGAAAATACGGTAAATGAAAATGGAAATTAATGAATGGATATGCAGTGTTACAGGAATTAACAACAAAACAATTAGATTTCTTCCCTCTTAATTTCAGCACTTACTTTGTTGTCTCACCAACCCACTGGAGGGTTTTGCCAAAATTACGACCATCATTGTCATGAGGAGTGAGGATCCCAAACCTGCTGTCTTTACCATAGTGACTCCAGTCATACTTCCGATCAATTCGTTCACCTGGAGTGGAGCAACAGAGACATAACATTTCAAAAGAAAAAATAAAATTCAATAAGTATATTGTTGGAACTTCTAAAGGCCTTATACATAATATACATTTTTACATTGTTCATACCAACAAAATAGGCGTTGTGGCTCCGAATGTAAGCTTCATGTCCCTCCTGTGTTTCCTTATCTAACTCCTCTACTGTTTTCGGAGGGTTAATAAGCGCTCGTGCATCCAACCCTGGACGAAAGGAATGAGACAGATTCAAAGGTTCATCCTTTCAATAAAACAATTTGTAATCTTAACTTAAAAATCTGAAGCAATGTGAACATTTTGCTGAAATAAGTATGAAGCACACATTCCTTTGCATTTCTGCCGTAGCAGACTTCAAAATATTTTCAGATTATTGTTTTAACTGCATCTGCCTTGATCTTATTTCATGTCATACGTACCTCTAGCTGTTTTCACACCAAATGTAGTTTGGTCATTAAACCAGGAGGGCAGTAGAGCATGTTGGCTGCCTGACCGGCCTGTCGGAGCTTTCTTACTTGAAGCATACACAGATTGACTGAGTTCTTGCAACTTCTCTTGAAACAGTGTCTTTTGGGGAGGATTTATCAAGCTTGCACTCTGTTGAAAACATGTCATAATAAAGAACTTATATGTATATTCTGATTGGGTTGCATCACTGTACGGCAAAGTTGCCATGTGCCATAAACTAATCTCACATTGATTACAAACAAAACAAATATTGAATGCACTTTGTTCCAAATTAATCAACTATACTAAAATTACACTGTATGATAAAGTCTTTAAAGATGAACTTCACACATGTAATTAGATACATTTAATAAATACTCTGCTTTAAAAGAATATAAAGCCCACGATTTGGAAGATTATGACATAAATGAACAGTTCATGGAAATGTTTGTAAATAAAACACTTGTACAACTATGATATCATTTCTGAAAATCAGAAACCATCATTCATAAAATCACCACGGAGGCTGTCATTTTAAATGAGCCCATATGATGTCAGAGCATTTCAGTCAATCAGTAAACTGGGAGGATTTCTCTGATTGGTTGAAATGCTCTGACATTACATGGGCTCAGGATGTGGAAGCTGCACATGGTGAGTTAGACTGTATCATGATAGCCCAGTAGTGGCAGTAAGACAGCTATACAAAAACACTCACAGACATGATCACATATGCCGAACATTTTCTTATGGGCTTTCAAAACAGCCATCAACCCATGCATGCATTTATGTTCCATTTATCAGTCCTTTAAACTGTTAATTATATCTGATGTGTTATTTCCATACAGAAAGGTTTGAGAGTTATAAATTCTTAAAAATGTCATGTATATGTCTCCTCTGTCATTCAAAACAATATGCCTCTTATATTACTAACAGACAAGTAACATTGTATGTTTAATACAGGGTGTCAGTTTTCACATCTCACTTACCTGTTGGACTACAAATGGCTTCCAAACAAGTGGTGATGTTACAGATCATGCCAGAAAGGTGTACATTTTCCACACAGACGTGAGTGAAATAACCACAGGAAATATGGCAAGCCGTTTTAACATTTAATCGCTAAATTTGACTGGAATTAACATCATAGATATCAATAACTATATTTTGACTAGTCATAATTACATTATGACAAGTAAGAATTTTTGTTAAAGTTATCTTTAACTTTGTTCTGACTAGTCAAAACTACAGTTGGTTACTCATTATTATGGCTGGCTTTCCATTGGATACTAGCTCAGTAAACAAAACAATTGAACAGTATTAGAAGAAGATATGCACACAAAGAAGAAAAAGGAGAGGAAACTGCAGTTGCTGCTGTGAATAAAATTCTTAGAAAATGCCACAAAATAGAACAAGCTTATCACCAGGGAATCTGTGGCGAACGAGAGTCTCGTTCACTTAAGAGCTGTACTAAAGTTATAGTGTATTATACAACGTGTAGATCGGACAGAGCAATCTGATCAGGCAGTTAGACTTTTAGAATGTTCTCAAATGAGCAAGACAGAACAGCTAGCCTTGCTGATGAAAAATACTTCATCACTGAAAATATTACTCCGTTTATCTTATTACCTGTGCGTGTGGTTTCCATGGCAACAAGAAACGTTTCACTAAAACCTGTTAGCTTAAATTTGACTCAGATGCGGGCAGAAATATAACTATCAGTGCATGAAATTTTTTGTTTTTTCAGCAGATATTCTAGTTACAACATGATTGAGCAGTTTTGTGTTGCATGTGTGGTATTTATTCAGTTTTGGGAAATCACAATGTCTAGAAAACATTAGCCCAAGAAACAACATTGTTGGAATAGCAAGGCGCTCCTCTTCCCACTTGCACCCGCCTCCCTCTTTTACAGATATCTGCAATGTCATTTATCCTATTCAAAGTTCTACTACAAGATATCTGCAATTACATTCTGACTAGGTAGATGGAGAGTAAAAGATATCTCCAATTCGATATTATATATCTAATCAAAATCCCTTTCAAGATATCCACAATTTGATTATCTACATCTGAATTATGACTATCTGTAACTCCAGTTAGAAATATCTACAACATAATTTTGACTGGTCGTATTTCCAGTTCAAGATATCTACAATGTTATTCTGGATATCTAAAACTACTTTAAAAATATCTCAAAATACTAATGTAGATATCTTGAATTAAATGCATTTGGAGATATCTTGAACTGGAATTACAACTAGTCAAAATGATGTTGTAGATATCTCTAACTTGAGTTACAGATAGTCGTAATTCAGTTGTAGATATCTGCAATGTGATTACAGATGTCTGAAATGAAAAACCCCATACACATGGATGGGGAATGGTGACATTTTTGTCCTAGTGAGAATCACATTGTGGATATCTTGAAATGCAATTGCATATAGGAGGAATTACGATGTGGATATCTGAAATGTTATTTTCAGATAGGAAGAACTGAATTACAGATATCTGCAACACATATCTAACCTAGCTATTAAATGTTAAAACGGCTTGCCATACAGAGAAAACCTCTACCTTCAGCAAGTTAATGTGCAAACCACTTTCTAATGCCGAACTCTGATAAAGCATTAAAGCCCAAACATTGAACAGCGGTAACCCTGACAAAAACGCACTTGTGTGAAGAGGGGCTTAAAGTAATTCATTGGGAGCATCTTAAAATGTCAACAGCCATCTAAATTTTGCTTCTAATTTTGTAAGGCACAGGTTTTGTGAGCCATAAATCTCATCTCGAAGTGGAGTAATAACAACTCACCACATCTGAGGTAGTAAACACCTTCCCTATTGCCCCTTTAACCCCTCAAGGAGGTGTGTGTTCATGTGTTACCGTGAGGGATGATTTGGTGATGACTCCATGAACAAGAGTGCTTGCAACATCTGGGTCATCTGCTTTCCCTCGGTGTATTCTGATGGCCCCCGGGCCTGGCTGGTTACTGTTGTAGAATTTCCTCACCACTGGTGGGGTCAGGGGCTAAAAAGTACATAATTTTTCAAATGGCAAATGGTAAATAACAGAGCTTGAACATGTAAATATACACTCAACAATTACTGTGACACACATTCATAACAAAAACTGACGCACTCGTTCTACTTCTTGTAGGCAGGTCTTTGCCCTGTCTCCTGCAGGTATTAGTTTCCCGGCCTGGTGTTGAAATAAGAAAAAAATAATTTACAGTATCCTTGAACTGAAACGCATCACAGCTTTAGGCAAACCCGTTAGCATGCTAGCTATAAAGTTGACTTACCCTCGGTATGTTCGGGATTCTGTCTGAACATCTCAGTTGGTAAGACCCATTAATGTCAGTCATGATTACCTTAAATTAACATACAACAGCGAAACAGTGAATATTTTGTATCTCCTTGAGGCTCGTATTGTCTAACAGTTGGCTGCAAGTTGGGACAAGTGTCGATGGTCCGAAGCTAAGTGTATGCACCTGTGTGAGTTCCGTTGCCTAGCAACAGCCGTGAACATGCCAATAAAGCTCCTGTTATAATGTTTATTTGAAAATACTTTTCAGGTGAAGCTAATGGGGATGATATTTGTACGAGTAAATAATTTAACTGACAGTCACTTAAATATAATGACTAATAATATGATATGAGGAAAACCAGCTCAAGCTTAACGTATGTTTTCACTTTAACCCTTAACTACAGATATAGACTGTATATACAGTCTATGGTACAGTACAGACGTTAACTGTCTCGCACTTTGCTGTTTGTTTTATTTTTCTATATTTAAAAATGTTTATTTTATGTAGTCAAATTTTCAAACTGCATTTACCTGTAGCTTTATTCCATAGTTTATATTTTAAAGCTGCATTAATGGTTTGATTATCAAACAGTGGGTGTGTATTTGTCCATCTTGTTTCTCGTTTCATCTTTGTTTAATTTCATTGTTTTTTATTATTATTTCTCCTCTGGAAAACTTATTTTGGGTATTAATAAAGTGTTGTCACATCTCTTTTCTTAACTGTCTTGGTATGTCGTTCAATTTTTTGGCGTAAATTTTTTGGAGAGTTTTTGGTAGAGAAAGCTGCTTTGGAGAGTTATTATTATTATTACAGTAACAATAAGAAATCACGGGGTTTTGTTTTGCTTGATCCTTTCTCTGGAAAGTTATATTCCAGTAAATTGGGAATAGATCCTGATAGCTGATTGGCCGGGGCCGCTAACACGCAGCGGATTGTCAGTTCCAGTCATACGATCTGTCATCATCCTCCGTACGATGCGAAAAGGGAAGTTGAAAGAAGTGGGAGAGGGAGCTCGCGAAGCCTTATGAACCCTAACGTTACAGCAGCTGGCTGGATACTCGACACACTGTGAACAGACTCTGAAGAGCTACCACATATCTCCCGGAGACACCGTTCACGCTAAATCCTCTGTTTTCTAGTAGGTGAGTAGCTATATTAGCTGTAGCCTGCTAGCTAACCGGAGGGCTCCTCCCGATGCGCTGCTAGCTAAACAACATTAGCTTCTTATATGTTAGCCTGCCCACTGTCTTATTCTCGGGCTGGCTAACGTTAGCTAGCTAGCCGACAGTGGCAGGGCCGAGCTACTTAGCACAGTTAACGCTGTGCGGCTGGTAAATACGGATGAGTTGTCACATCACTAACATATTAAGCCACTTTCAGTGTAACACACACATGTTTAACCCCCTGATTAACTCGTTAGCTCACTGTTCTACCGTCATGCAGCTAACGTTAGGTAGCTGTCACTAGCTGTACACACCCTAACCTGCATCATCTGAGTTCTGGTGAACGTCACATAAATGTCACAGCTTTTGTGTTTAAGTTTGGTTTGAACGATACTCCCCAAATTGGAACCAGTCTCACGAGTGCTGATTTATGGGTTGTTAAAGCCAGAGATTGGTTTTGGGGCTACACATTTTGAACTTATGAGGTAGCCATGTTGCTAGCAGTTGTTACTGTGCTAATCGCAGCCAGTCAGCAGCAACAACAACAACAACAACATAACAGGTTATTTGTGGTGATCTCTGTGGCGTAACGCGATTTCGACAAAGTTGACAGCACTATACTGTGTTGACTCGGTGGATTGTGCTGAGAAATATCTGACTTACATAGGAAATCTATTGTTATTGTTTGCTCAGTATGGTGGATGGTGTTATTCAGCTTTAAACTACACATTCATACACACCAAAGTAAAAAAGTAACTTAACATTGAAACGTTATCCCACACATGTGCCCAGACTCGTGCCATAATCCCCTCTGTCTGCCTCATATATCTTAAATCCACCCACACAAGTTGCCAGTGGTTGACATTTCCACAGCCACACCAGTTGGGCAACTTGTCTTTTGTAGTTGCATTTGAATGGATACAGGTGAGGTACTTTTGAACTTTGGAAGCAGAAGTTCATGCAGGATCTTTGTGTGACACCAGCTGCCAAATGTTGGTCTCATTGTGGGGCAGAAAACTGACTCTTGCTGCCTGCCACTCTTATTGTGTTTTTTGCCAAACCTGTTACGGTTCCTGTAGTGAGCAACCAACTATTGTTTGGAGCAGAATGAAAGTGTTGCTGGTAATGTGAAACTTTTTGAGTCTGTGTGGAGTGAACTACAGCCATTGCTATCATGTCAGCTGTGTTAGACAGCTTGTGTTAGAGTGTTAGAGTGTAAAGTGTTAGATAAACAATGTCACACTAACTAATTAGGTGACAGCATCATGTGCGTTTACATTTTAGTTGGTATGAGACTTCTTAGTTTTTTTTTCTGAAAGCTGGATTACACCAGGGATTTTCTTGAGTTTACAGTACACATATTTGTGTTTCAAATTTAAACTTAAACACTAACTTGGGGCGATGCTTTAGTAACTTAACTTTGAAACTTTTTTGGGTTGCTCTGATGATTCCTTTGAGAAAAGTCGTGCAGGCCATTAACCAAAAGCTACAGAGAAAATGTTATCATCATTCAGGCTATAAAAATGCATAATTTTCTAACAGCACAGTAAACCTATAGATTAACATTTTAATCACAACTATATTCATCAGACTTTGAATCCGTGAGAATTTGAATGAGATATTCACGCTTTGCTTTCTTTTCTTTTTTTTACTCAGGTATTTTCTACTGTTTTTTCACAGCAGATCAGCATCCAGGGGAAGAGACCAGACAGTGTGACATGGCAAATAGAGGTGGAGCCACACGACCCAATGGGCCAAACGCAGGCAACAAGATTTGCCAGTTCAAACTTGTGCTTTTAGGAGAGTCAGCAGTGGGAAAGTCAAGTCTTGTACTTCGTTTTGTCAAGGGTCAGTTTCATGAATTCCAGGAGAGCACAATCGGAGGTATGTATCCTTGTAGGTCTGCACTGTGGCTTTGTTTCTGAAATATTTTTAAATACATATTGTCCCAAAAAGACTTGCAGTGATTCACTTATTAGAATATAGACTGAATATCTAGGGTATTATTTTAAAATGCTAGCAGACAGCTGTCACAGGAGTCACAGATTAGATTTGAGTCGTGGAGGAGGTTGCAAACAGCACAGGATTTAATTGAGATGAAGTAGGAATGAAGAGGTACTCTTTCCACTCATGGTGGCTGATGGGAACAGAGAGCTGTAGAAATAACAGAGTGAATTCCTGGACATTCTCTACTTGGTCCTTGCAGCTTATACAAGGTTACAGCAGCAGTCAGTTGTCATCTACATAATTTTATACTTCTTACCCTCTGGTAAATGGCACTTGAAATTGTATCGTTGAATTCGATTCCATTTATTGCATTACAAAGCTATTTTCAGAGCCACCTTAGGCCAAATAAAAGACATGTGCAGACCTGCATTCTACAGATCAGTTTTTTTTAGGTGTCACCCGTCAGTCGGCTCACACCAGATGATTTAGTAAGAACAAGGCAAAGGTGAAGTTATAATTTACATTTAAAACAGAGCACTGCTGTCAGTGAGCCACCTCAGAGTAAATACAGGTTGTGTTTTTATGAAACCTGGCCAACCTGTTGCTTCAGCACCTGTCTGTATTTTGGATGTTTGGTATCAGACATGTTTGGCCCCCAATTTCCCAAATGTGGAGTAAGTGAACCAGATAATCCTCCCGTGTGTTTCCAGCATTGGCCTGTATTACCTTCACTGAAGCTCTATTTGTGTCGCTCAGTAGATAGAGGCCCGACTGTCATTGCCTCCTCTGCTTTGTGTCCTTGCAGCTGCCTTCTTGACTCAGACAGTATGTTTGGACGACACAACAGTCAAGTTTGAAATCTGGGACACAGCTGGTCAGGAGCGCTACCACAGTCTGGCGCCAATGTACTACAGAGGTGCCCAGGCAGCCATTGTGGTCTATGATATAACTAATGAGGTGAGTCAGGTGCCAAGTTTTGTGTCTTGTGGTTGTTGATACCTGAGCCATATTCTCTTATCTTCACTTGTTCGCTCTGCGTAGTCATGTCAAAGACGAGGAAGTAGCGGGGGTTTCCATCGAAACACTTTTTAGAATCAGTGGAGCTAAAAACAAAATCTTATTTTGATATCTGTACACAGTGAGATGAGTCATCACTCAGCAACACATTGTTTTGTAGACAGTGTTTATAGACTTAATATGCACCTCAGTGACATCCACAAAGGTTCACAGGCAGTCATAAAACCAAAGCTGATTTAGTTTTATCCTATTTGCTAGAGCCTGACTGAAGTGGGGGTTTTCACACCAATACTGATGTAAATTTTTTTAGGCTGGAAAGATAATAAAATGTGGATTGTGAACCACAATGCAAAGGTCCTCTGCCGACTGCTTTCTTAAACAAATAACTTTATGAAAGAATATCTAACATTATTACACGTTGCTGATAACTACATCACCATCTTTGGAGGAGCAGTCCCACGTCATGCTGCCTGTTTGCTAAAGTGTAGGGTCTGACAACTAACTACAGCTGTTAACAAATGAAATATTTTTTTCTTTTAAATACAATGAAGTGCAAGTATGGAGTATAGAAAATACCAAATGTACTTTTAAGTATCACATTTTGAAATTCAACTGGAACTTTTGGATTGAAGGGGGAAATATCTATGAATCTTGAAGAAAACTGTTAGCTGGTAGCTAACCATGTAGCTACTTTTCTGTGTGGCAGCTAATGTGCTAGCATGTATTCACACTATGAAGATTTTCAGCTGAGTCCAGTTGCCCTGACTCACTGCCACCTGGTTCACCTTGACCTGAGGGACTGAGGATCTTTAGACATGTGTTCAGACTGTAGGAGAGTAGCTATGTAGTTAGCAAGTTAACTATAAGCTAGTTGGCTATGAGTTTGTCATTTCAGGATAAACTACATTATGACATCACCTTGAAATCAGTCTTAGTATCGTTTTCTGCATTTTATGTTCTGAAAAAAAGTTTACATATAGACAATAATGGGAACGTATAGATGCCAATAGCAGTATATCAATATGCTGTAAGGTCAGGCTCTTTTGTTCATCTGATTACCCAAGAGACAGACTGAGATCGTCTTCTTGGTTGTGTGCCTATGACTTCACAGTGGATGCTGGCACAGTATTTATTTTCTTATTTTGCATTTGTATGTGTGAACAGACGTGTGAGCCATCCTATGACAATGATATCAAAAGCTAATAAAAGCTTTTTTCAGAGGATGAGGAGATGTTGTAGAGCAGAGTTTAACGTCAACATTACTATCGGCTCCTGATTCTACTCAGTAGTAACAACACTGGGATAAATTTTGCTCCACTTATCTTTTATAAAAGAAACAAAGCACAGAAAGGTATGAAGTTGGAAAGATCTTTGGACGACAGATTCCTGAGCAAATAACAGGCACATTTTTTACATTTGTATCATGTGTACACTGCTTATCTTAGTAGGACATAACCCTCCCCCTCTATTACTGTACAAACATTTTTATTTGTTTAATATTTCATCATCGTTTTAATGAGTCTCTCATCTTCAGAAGATTAGCCTGTAACCAGGCTTCATGGGAATATAGGCCTGTTATCCTCATCTCTGTGTCACATGGGTCTTATTGTTGTTTTCACTGAACGACTCCCTCCTCACCCCCTCACCCCCTCACCCCTCTGTGTCCTGTGTTTGCCAGGAGTCATTTGTACGGGCGAAGAACTGGGTTAAAGAGCTTCAGAGACAAGCCAGCCCAAATATTGTAATAGCCCTGGCCGGGAACAAGGCGGACCTCGCAAACAAGAGAGCACTGGACTTCCAGGTCTGTTATCTTAAAACCTTATTATTTACTTTTAAGGATGTGAGCAGAAATCATCCAAAGTGAACTGGAATTTGTTTACATGTCTGTTGAAGCGAAGCTAAAACCTCAGATAAAAAAGATTCTTGCGTGGAAAACATCCTTTATGTGAACTTCCCACATTCCCGTGAACTGCTTGGCTACTTCTTGTGGTTTAGATTTTTATATATTTTTTTATCTGTCCATTTAAAATGTGAAATACTTGGAGCAGTCTCAGCGAATCATTTTCTGACTTTGCTTCCCCTCTGACAGGATGCACAGTCGTACGCAGATGACAACAGCTTGCTTTTCATGGAAACATCAGCGAAGACCTCTATGAACGTGAACGAGATTTTCATGGCCATTGGTGAGTGTCCCCCACCCCAGCGAAGTACTGAATAAGAGTTGTAAAAAAATATGACTTGAAATATTACGCGTGACCTTGTAGACAGGGCTGCTCGCTGTCCCTGGTGTTTCAGCCCTGTCGCTCTCACCTCGTGTTCATCTGTTGTGTGTAAACGTGTGATAGTGTGTGATTCATGGCAAGGTGTGAACAGGATGATAAAATATGATCTGCGGCAAGTGATGATTCATAAAGTTTCCACATCTTCTAATACCTGCCACCGTGAGAGACGATTACCACACCACTGCATTTCAGTTTTAACCCTTAAACACACAAATGTTTCGGAAATGTACCTAGTTGCTGTTTTTTAATGTATCAAGGCTGAAAGGACTGTTATTTTTTCTTAATCTCCTGGGACACATTTTTGCTTATTTAGGATATAAATCATAGACTGCGTATAGAAATGGACAAAGCAGGTGCGTCTCAGAAATGAGGCCAATCCAGAAGAAGTGCAAAAAGGTGCAGTACCCCCAATGATCACTAGGTGCAGGTACCAAAAAACTCTGGCTCTAATTGACTTCATTTAAAAATTCCTAATTTATTATGAAATACTCAGTTTTTCTCCCACAAGTCATTCTGGCTAAAGTCAGCTGTTCTTCTCAGTGATCTGGTGATCCATCAGAAAATCATTCATCAAGATGAGTGTGGAGGTCGACTGTAGTCACCAGACAGCCTAATTAGCCTTCAGTGGCGTAGAATTGTGTATGGGCCATATGGGCGTGTCATGGACAGAGGTCCACGTGCTTGTGTTTATTTATGTCTGCAAATTTACAGGAATGAAAGCAGCTTCCATGAGACTTAACAGTTTGTTACTTTCAGCATAATGACGTGACGTAGTGTCAGCCCGGTTAGCTCATTGGTAGAGTATTAGTCTTAAACCGTGGAGTCAGGAGTTCAAGCCTCATGTTATTTATGATGATTAAAGATATTTTATCTTTAAATAAAATAATGAACTCTGTATATTCTTTGTGTTTTGACACCTGTAATAACTCCACGAGAATTTCATGGAAGTATCTTTATTATTACTGAAAATACTTATTTTTATTTAATACTTATTTAAATCAATATTCAGCACCGAAAGCATTAACGAGATATTAGACTGAGAGAAGGGGAGGAGTTAGGGGTGGGGTTAGTTTGATTGACACTTCAGTCTCACATGCATTGGACAGTTCCCTGGTTCAAAGGTTAGACTCTCCTTCTCAGTCCTCCCTTCATATCCAGATATCGTCACTTCTGGGTCCAGAAACAAACATGGCCACTTTCAAATGGACGTCCTGTTTGTGTTTTTCATTCTGTATACAGTCTATGGTATAAATGCACTATTTCTTTTTCTTCTTTTTTTTGTAATAGTTCATGTGCCAACATTTTTTCTTAGGAAACAGTCATAAACACAGCAAACAGACATTCCCTGGAATCATTTGTACACCAGGGATTTACTCAGAAAAACACAATTAACCCATAAAGACCCGCGGGAGAGCCGGCACTCCCATTTGCGTAGCGATATTTAAATGCTGGTAGAATCAGAACCAGATAAGAGAGAGAAATAATACTTTTTACATATTAAACCAGATGATTTACACTTACTTATCACACATTCATCATGTCCTGGATGAACTGTTTCCTTGCAGGGATGGGTTAGTAGAGGTCCTGTAGAAAAGCACACACAATATAAAACATTAGAATCCAGACCACAAGTATGCAAATCACTTCCTGCATTGGAAATGTGTTGTGTCATGTGATTTTGTTATGTTATGAACATACTCCAAATAAGTTTCCCGTGGTTCCAAATGATATTGTGCAACTTTTTCACATTAAACCAATTTGAGGGAAACAGCTATACAATTTCTTTATTTTGAAATATGTATGAAAAAAAATTTTTGTGTGTGGTCGTTTAGGTTGTTTTGGTTTTTTTGCGCACTTTTTAGTAATTATTTCATTATTAGGGACATAAATTCATACATATTATTAAAATTTGGGATCTAAGGGTTGATGTATAGCATATTAAACTGCTTAAAAAAATGACACTACAGCATGTAAAAATATAAAGATATGTACTGGTGTGCTAGCTCTATGAGTAGTTTATAAAGGGAATAAAGAATAATCAACATTTCACACAGTTAGATTTTTGGATCATCTGCAGAATGTAGGGCTTGAAAAATAAACATAATCACCGAGTTATTTATACCCTTATCTGGCTGATGTATCGTCCAGGATACAGACTCTGTATACTTCATTATCAAGGATGTGAGAATTCAGTATTTTTCTACAAGAACATATAAAATGATACATAATAACATTTGCTAAAACAAAATTCTTCCTAAAAATACATTAAACGGGAGAAAATACACGTTGAATATATTTTTGATGCTGACAGGAAGTCACAAGATGTGAATATATGACCCGTCTCTTCTTCAGTGGTTATGATGATGTGAAGGTCACCTGCTCTCTCCCCCACCACAGCGTGTCACATGACTGTATCCCCCAGGATACCCGAATCATTTAGGCTTGCATGCAACAGTAAGCTCCCATAATGCATTGCTGCAAGGCATTCGGTTCTCCTCAGTACATAAATTTGGGAGTTAACACATGAGTATTTGCAGTATTTGTATTCAGGTGATGAACTGGATCAATGAGGAAGCTGCTGCAGAATCAGTCGACTGTGTTAGCAGCTGATGAATGCTGATGTTATCCTCAGATTTACAGAGGTATTAAATTATTTCAGTGGCCAGTGTCGACTGTTAAGGTGTTACATTACTCATCAGTTGTCTGGCCAACTTACTTGTGATGGTTGCTACTCTCTCAGCAATGTCTAGGCCATGGCTTCATGGATGTTGTGTTGGAGTCATCCCCATCTCAATGCAGTTTTGTTGTCAGTGGAATGAGATCATCTCGTTTTGAAGGAGTCACAGGTTCAGCCGGGTCTTCAGATCCACTGCAGGACGCCGTCATGTTTCTGAGGTGCAGCTTCTGAAAGTTTAACCTGTGCTCGCTGCAGCTTACCATCAATTTTAACTAAATCAAGTAGATTTCCTGCAGAATGTGGAGTGTGTCAGTCAGCTCTCAGTGTAAAATGCAATGGAGGTATAAACACTGGCAGATACACAGTCTGTCCACCAGAGAGCGCTGGCAGGCTGGTTTTTCAAAGGCGCAATTGTTCAGGACTTACCTTGGTGTTTAGACTTAACACACACTCACACACAATCACACACACACACACGTTTTTAAGTGTGTTAATTCGACCTACTGCCATGACTGTGTGAGCCAGTACAGGCTGACAAGCTCCCTCAGTCTCCTAGAGACCAACTGATCAATCAGCAAAAAATATTAATCAGCAGTTATTTTGATATTTGATTTTTTTTTTGTGTGTCTTGTAAAAAGTGTAAAACATTTGCTGGTTTCAGCTCCTACATAAAACGAAAGAATAAATAGATCACATTGAGCTGTATAAAATCTAAAAAAAGCCATTTCAACAATTTATTAACAAAGTGATTATTGATTATTATTTGATAAAATAGTCACCATTAATCGATAGTAAAGAGCCCTGCCCGTTGACCAGCATTCACTATTTTGCATGAGGTGACCTGAAGTCTATTTAACCAAAGAAATGAAACCACCTGTGTCAGCGTGCAGCACTTTTTTGTTGTTTTAAACCTGTTAAGACATTAATCTTTATTGTGTGTGTTTACAGGCTTTTATGTGTTGTTATAAATGGTGCTAATATCTCCAAATGATTACTGACAAAGAGTCAAAGTGCAGTCTGACACCCTGCTTCAGGCTTTTGTGATCTCTTCACAAAATAAGTAAAGTACATGCTGTGAATGTGAATGAATGGATGAAAGTGTAAACACCACATCCCAAACACTATTGACCCTGATCTGCACTGTAAACTACTGGCTTCTTAATACACTTTGAACGATGTAAATATGTCAGGAGGTGGAGGGCAACGTGTCCTCTGGGCTGCCACACTTCTCACAAGTTTTCTAGGAATTTGTGAGATAAAAATAGAAAAACTTCTGTTGGTTTCAACTCTACTTTTGTGGACACTCCTCTAAACTCATCTCCGTGTGGATGGTCCCTCAGAGTCACAGCAGCTGGACTTGTCCTTTGGATGGAGAATCCTGAATTTGTTTGAACGTTGGGTGAAAAGTTTATATTCGAGATCTGCTCCAAACGTAGACTGCAGTTCCTCTGTAAACACATCAGACCCACAGTAGTTTTTCTTATCACCCAGCAGAGGGCGCTCTAAAACTCTGCTATCAGTTTGACTCATTACATACCCTGTTGACCTGTCAGTAAACTAAGCTAATGTTACTCTGTTGCTCTGCTGTGACAATGAAGAACAGTAGTGAGTAGATCTGTCTTGTTTGGATCATCACGACACCAGAACATCTGAGAAGAAGCATGAATAAGTGTTTTAGTTCTACACTGTGGATGGAAAAGTCACAAAGATAAAGCTGTTTGTCAACTTCAGTCTTTAAGGTGATGAAGTAACAAAAAATTGTGACATGATGTTTTAATTGAGTAAACAGACTATATTTGAATTATACAGCTCACTTTAAATTCCTTCAAATCTATTTATTTAGATTCCAGGTTACATCAGACATGTGAATGATCAGATCTTTCTTACTGATCTTTCCCCAAAGCTTCATTTTCTATCAATTCTTTGTCTCCACAGCGAAAAAACTACCCAAGAACGAGCCTCAGGCCGCCGGCGCCAGCAGCGGTCGGAACCGGGGAGTGGACCTGACAGAGACGGCTCAGCCCACCAGCCGTCCCTGCTGCAGTAACTAACCCAGCTCTTCCTCCTCATCCTCCCTCCACCCCCCCACACACATACCACACACACATCTCCTCCCCACCTCC
>OOFC01015489.1:4752-18113 GCA_900323345.1 Pseudochromis fuscus
CTTATTTGAATTTATAGTGGACATTCACAGCCATGCTATTTGCCTTAGCAGGGAAAAGAGAGGCCCAGTGAAGTTTTAATTGTTAATGTCCGAACTTGGGATGTCATTTTGCACTGGAATAATACAACACTGCTCCTATCTGAGCTTTTGTCCTTGCGTTTAGCACAGACAATTCTTCAGCCTTGAGATTTCACAAATCTCTTGAGGGCTTGTTTGTTAAATTAATTGTCAAGACTCGGGCCTTCTCTTTTCTCATGATAAAGGAATTAGACTGTCAAACAGCTATATCCATTTGCAGTGTCTCCCTGTATTGATTTTTGAATTTTGTTTTGAGACGCTGCGCCAGATTGAGTCTCTGACTGTGAAAACCAAACTATCTCTGAGTCATCTTGGATAAATTTACCAACTTCTGATTGTTTCTCCGGGTGATTATCGCAACACATAATACTGCACAATTCTACAAGACATTGAAAGCGGGGTGTGAAAGAATGACTCGTTGAAATTATTATAATAATTACAGCAATTACTGTGTTTTGGTTCAGCGAGGAAAGGATGTTAAGCTGGCTAAGGAGAGAGGCATACATCCGTGATGGGATCCATAAGTTGCATTCACGGCCAGTCGACTGTAAGTAGTGCAGAACCTCGTGACCTGAGTCCAAATTGCTGTCTGGCATAAATATTGATAAAAGAGGCCGGCGCTTCCACAGGCTGACAGAGTTTAAAGGTAGGACAGGCCAGACAAAGAGAAGCGGGCAGCAATGTGGATGAATATACAATTGCCACACAAACAAACACACACACATACGTAAACACACACTCTTCACTGTGAGTCCACCAGGATAAAAAGCACTTCAATTAGTGCAGGAAATATTGATTGCTATGCTTTTCTTCATGTGCCCATTGTAAAACGGGACACGTAGTGCACCAACAAGCTATAGAACAGATGGATTAGGTATCAGCTGTGGCATCTAAATTTCGTTCTCAGACCATGTTGATTTTTTTTTAGCAGATTTATAACGTACAATTAAAATAATCCACCAAGGTCCTCAGTTTCATGCTCATTAATCTGTCTTCTGAAATCATTTGTGGTTTCCATTGTTACGCTGATGGTCGCAGCATTGTATGATTCGCATTTAAGAAAAGCATCCCCGCCTTACTTTTTGCTCCATGTGCTGTTTCCGTGACTATTTTAGCAACACAATTATTAATGTGACAGCGGCGTTTACACGTGTCAGCATAAATTATTGACATTTGCACGGCTCAGCTATAAATAGTGTTGCTTGAGAGGGTTTTGTGCCTTCATCCTCTGACAGCCTCTCCATCGCTGTCACTGGCTACTCTTGCTTTATCCACAATAATAGTAAATGAGGATACGGACAAGAAGGAGGTGCTTCTCTCACACTTTTCATTCGTGAGGCAGGTCGATCTGTGTTCTGTCCGTGCTACTCACATTTATTAATGGGCTGCTAACAAGAAAAACTAAGTCTAAATGTAACTATTTCACCACAAGAAATTAAGAGTTTTAAGTATTTTATTAAAAAATTGTCATCGTTATTGCATAATCTGTCCATCAGAGGGCGCTGACAATTTATTTTACAGCTCATGACCATAATCCATTAACAACGAGAAATTCCCGTTATGTTTTATACTACATATTTCATGTTATTTTTTTAAGGACATGAATACTAATACTAGGACTAAAAATCTTTGCTACTCCTCCTCACTGAAAAATTGAAAATCTCTAAATATGCAAACTAGTGAACACCAGATTCCTGCTTCACTAAAAAGTCCACTCTCAGTCTACTGGAGGCTTCAAGTTTTCACACAAAATCCTGCAGGTGCACACACATCTTAAACTCAGGTTGAACTCAGGTGAGCACAGAGAACCTTTCCCCCGCCAGCACATGAATGTAAAATCATCCCTCTAGCGTCAAACTCTGTACATCCATCACTCTGCACTGTGAAGGTCAAACATCAAAGCAAAGCAGCAATAAGCAAAGTACATCTTTAAGTGGAGGATGATTTTTGAGCCGTCAATGACAAAGTGATGAGGCTTTTCAGATACATCTTTTTTTTTCTCATCGGGATGATAAAAGCAAACTGTGTTTAACTTTTGATTCAGGACAAGAGAATGGAGGGAGTCTGATAAATACAGCTGCATCCAAATGAAGAAATTACTGGTGCTCTCTAGTCTTATCTTTCCTCATAACGATCTGCCTTTATCGTTTATTTGTCTCGTCCTTTCTTTTTCTCTCTGTACTTCTTATACTCCTCTGCTTTTGCTTCCTACTCACTTCTGTGGCCTTGATGAGTGAAGTCAGTCAAAAGCCTGGGGATCTCTGGAAATCCAAACAGATTAGAGAGTAAGAGTGACCTTAGAGATCCCAACTTTTTATCCTCTCTGAGGTGATGAATGTCAGCCTTGGTTGTAGCTATGACGATCATCTACATTTACAGACGGGCCATTCCATCAGATATCGCTGAGGTTCATTTGTAATGGTGACAGTTTTTCAGATATTTATCACAACTGCTACTGGTTTTCAAAACACCTGACACTGGCACAAGTGCCACAAATGTGAACATCAACATGGCCGATTATTTTCTCTCGGCGACAATGGCGAGGATAGATGCTGAACTGAGCGTCCGCAGTGACAGGCTATGCTGAGGAGCTGCATGTTGTAATGGCTTACCATCTCTCAGTGTCCGCTTGAATGAGAGAGCAAGCCATTAGCACCCCAGGCTGCTCCATGTTGGCGTCTCCTATAATGGGCCAATCAATGGGAACGCAGGACTCAGGCCTTGAGAGCACAAAAACAAGGAATTGTGAGCGTTAATGACGTCCATCCAAGCCCCTCGTACAATAAGCGAGCTGTATGTTTTCATGCTTAGCAAGGACACAGCATGGTGTATGTGCAATGCTATTTAATATGCACATCTGCACCCATAAAAATAAGAGCTTTTTGTGGTATTACCAAGAGAAATTCTGCACTGCAGCATTAATATTTACCACTGTCTTCCAGTGAGACTTCCAAACACAAGCTGAAATCTACAAAGATGTGTCCATGTGCTTCTTTCCCATTAGGAAGAGAAAGGGTTTTGGAGAATAGGCATTCGAAATTCTTCACATCCAAGAACAGATTCCAATTATAGATCTGGGCTGTGCCCGTCTCAATCTACTTTCCTTCAGATCATACTCCTGAGTGCATGCATTTTCTCCCTCTGCAAAACAAACACAGAACACATTCACATTCTAAACTGCTTGCGGTGAGGACACCAGCAGCCGGAGACGGAGCAGCAGAGAAGGACTATTTGAAATCATGTCAGTGTGTTCTAGCTGGGAGATAGTTTTACCCAGAGCTCCACAGCATAGGAGGGAGAGGCCTCTGCAAAGATGCAGCTTCAAAGTGAATAACTGTGTGAAACTACCATCTGTTTGCTCAGATGTATGAATTTTGCTCTTTAAAAAAAAAAAAGCCTTATTCTAAGAGCAGGATGTTGTAGACTTTCATGTTAATGAGATGCTTGCAATGCTTTAAAAAAGAGTAAATATAGACATGTCATCTGAATTAATAATTTTCAAACACTGATCGCCTGCAATATAACAGAAACTGATATTGTTTTATTACTATTGTCTGGCTTGTTTTTGTACTTCCACATTTCCTGTACAAAATCCACCGGCCATCCTTCTTCCACAGCACTGTTATATTGGTGTAGCGGGAGCTTATTTAATTTGAAATATATTTGTATGCTGCTGAGACCTCTCGGGTAGAAAGAATGAGTTGGTTTTGTTTCAACGTGGAACCTCCCTCTCCTCTTCTTTTAATTTGACAATCAGTCTGTAAACATATGTAGATCTGTGCCACCTCCGACTGGTACCACTGTGGACACCAAATGTAAATGTCATTATTAATACTGTAAATTAGTGCAAGTGTCAAGAAGAGCTGCAGGAAACAGATGTTTCAGATTTGTGGCATATTCTATCGATTTTTTCGCTTGAGGTAAGATGTTTACTTACACATTTACATTTGAGAAGCTCAAAGCCATATAATTTGCAATTTTGTTATTTACTTAAAATTTGCAAGTTTTTTGTTAAATGTACAAACTTTTCTTTGTTTTTTTAAATACACAAAATAACATTTTTATTAAAAAACAACAAACACCTGACTGCGTAAACAGAAAATTTCCATTTTTCATTTAGCTTTTTTCACATAGATTTTTAAACACTAAAAAACTGACAGTTTAGGGTTTTTTTCAATATATAGATTGTGTAGCTAAGTTTTTATCTGTTAACTATGATTATGGAAGGTTACTGTATTTTTTTGTATGAATATAAGTATTTTCTGGCTGTCAGCATATAGATTAGTTTGTTAGCTAATTGTTTCAAGACAGCTTTCCACATATTTTCAACAGCTTTCCTCATCAAACAGCTTGAGATGAGTTTGCTGAACTCAGAGCAACATCCCGACCTCTGGGCAATTGACGACAAACGACAACAACAACGATTAAATACCAAAATCAAACACCAACACCCATATGCCTGTACAATATCCATCGAAGCACAACAACAAAGTCAAACAAAGCGGCCAGGAAACGACGTACGTTTACAAATTACGCGCAGAGGAGGCGCCATGTTTCCGTGATTTAAAAACGAAATATGAACTCACCTTAAAGCCGAGTTGAGGCGAGAAGAAACCTCCAACTTTTAAAAGTTTCTCTGGGAGGTCAGCTGAACTTTGTGAGGCTTTTCCCTTTGAGATGAAAGACTTCTTGATGTTCAGTGTGGAAATGAGTCCAATATGCAGCGGCTACTGTGTATTGCACCGAGCCTTGGTCCCACTGTGTCCTCAGGAGCAGGCGTCTTTCACCTTTACATTAACACGGACACGGACAGCAGGGCCTGTGCTGACTAACGGTCCGCTACGACGTCAGCATGTCTGTCTCTAAACTACTATAACTTTGCTTACTTGTTGCCTTAACTTATATATACATTATATATTTTATACCATCCTGTTCAAACCCTGCATGTTAGCTGTCAGCCGCAGATACACAGGTCACTTTGATATCTCCTGTTTGTTGTCTTGGGATTAGAACGTCGCCATGTTTGTTTGTTTTTTTTCACCCAGTAATGACCATATTTGGATATGAAGGGAGGAGTGAAGAGGCAGGTCTAACCCTTGAATCTGAGGATACTGGCCAATAGTGAAGGAGTCTCTAACACCTGTCAATCATTGGAGACCAGACCTGTCAATCAAACTAACAACATCCCTATGTATCGCCTAGTATCTGCTTAATGATGAGGTCATTTTCATATGAACCACCAGATTTCTAAAAAGGAGAGTTTACTATGACATCAAAATGATTTGTGGAAAAAAAATATATTGATTGAATATTTCAGGATTAAAAATAAGGATATTTTATTACAGTTAGAAGTTTTTTGTTTGTTTTAACCTAATGGCCATCAATGGTATTTCACTTCACACCATCTCACATCTTAAAGATCTTTGATGTCACCACCTCTTCCTGTCCCATGCAAATTTAATTACATGAATTTATGAGGCTATATATGTAAAATATTCTGTGTATATATTAAGGAATTTTAAATCTCAAGCACTTTATTGTAACTACTTGCACCTTCAATACAAATCTTTATTTTAACTTGTCACCCGTCTGTGATGTTGTTAATGACAAGTGCAGTTTTTTTAAAATTAGGTTGAATAAAAGTTAAATAAATAAAAAAATTAAATCCTATAGATACATTGAATAATTACAGTCCAAACCCCTAAGTTGCATTTCTTTTAAACTCAATTTCTTCCTACTCCATTTCTATACTAAAGTTTTCTTATTTGATGGTTTTTATTTCTTTTTTTTCCCAAGACATTTCTGTTTCATGTATTCTCTTTTTAAACCACTTTAACATTTAGTTTTAATTTGATCTAATATTGACGATCTATGCTTCAGTTTCAGATTGTATCCTAATTAGACATGATGGTGCAACAGTTTTTTACTATTGTGAGTGATGCATCTAGAAACCACCATAAATGTTTCCTTAAGATGTTTAAAACCCCAGCACCTTCTACACTCAGTAGACCATATTTAAAATATATATACTTTCTGAACACTATATGAAAGAAAAGTTAAAATGTCTGTAGCATTTTTACTTCTCTATAGAGTTAGTGAAGCACCAGGGTGACATCATGACGGCCTTATAGTGCCGCTTCAATTAAATCTCGGGCTTTTAAGCATATGAGCGGAAAACTGTTTCATTAGGTAATAATGCACTCAAGCAACTCATTTGGAAAATAGAAAAAAAAAATATCACATCCAATGTAAATCTTGGTCCAAATTAAAAGATTTACTGCACGTTAACACACATGCCCAGAAGCAATAAAGATACCTAAGTAAAGCTGAGTGAACTTGAGACTTGAGGGTTCCAAGCAAACAATATAACCAAACACAGCACTTTATTTCATGGGGTAAAGAGAAGATCAAATGAACTGCACAGTTTGTCTCTGAATTAATAGGCATTACATTGTGGATCTCCCCAGTGACGCCAGAAGCTCAGTATCACTGCGATACCTCTGCTATGACTAATCTTTCTTTTCTAGTGGCAACAGCCTTAAGGCTTCAAGCATGCATCGGCAATTCATGGCAACACTATGGAAAATAGCGAGATAAAACCGCATGGTACAGTCTGTATATGTGCTCGTAGTCGGGATGTTTGTCCTCATCCCACCATGATTAAAGCAATAAGGACTAATGGAGTGACATTTCTCATGATAATACTGAATAATGTCGTCCTTCAGTTCTACATTTTTCCTTCAAGGGTACACTCGATGTTTAAGATGTGCATCCAGGCGTACACATACTTGCACTGCAGAGAAAAAGCTGTATATCTCTGTGTTTACTGTATTCAGAGCATAGTTGACTGTGCTCTGAATGGAATCATTATTTTTCTTTTCAACTTTTTCTTGCTTTTTATGTTTCTGCCGCAGCTTTTTTTCCCAGTGTCAATTAAACCTCTTTTAAACCACCTTGTAGGTCAAGGCTGACAACATTGTAGGAACATGGTGTTTAGACTTGCCTGTCAGTGACTAGATGACTCACACTGTTACAGATGGAGGAGCAGATCCTATGGAAAGCCGTTAAGTCGTCAGTAATTGAGACAATAAAGTCTGGAGCCTGAAGTATTAAAAGCTGTGAAACTGATCGTATAATAGAGTGTTGAGGCACCTGCTTTGGTGGAGTTGTGCTGTTATTATTTGAGGCAGGCATCTCATGCTACATCTCACTTCTGCTATTGTTCTTACAGTAGAAAGCATTGACGTGTGCCAGTTGAAATGCTTTGTTTGCTGCTCAGGCCCCCTCATCTCTAATTATAAAATGCCAAACTTCATTCTGCCTGGTTTTCTTTCTCATAGGTCGACAGCCAGACTGTTCATGCTTCATAGCACTTGCCCCTCTCAAGCTACTTCCCCCATAGCCTAACCTAATATTGACTGGAATAGGAAATTCAAAGCTCCTGTAAACATTCAAATGTCTGTCAAGCCCACTTCCAATTTCACAGATACAGGCCTGGGAGTTATTATGGCAAAATAAACTGCAATCCTGCTGTGCAATAAAGGGAAAAAGACAATACTCTTTTGCTTTCCGTGCCACGTCCTCCAATCTTGTTCACCAAAGAGTCAATATTTTCTGTGGAGCGCTACATCAAAACATGTGGCTGATTTGCGTTTACTCAATAACACACCATTTTACAGGTTAATGCACCGCATCTGCAGGGAGTTTGCAGAAAATGATGGTAATAATTGGTATTTAAGGAGCAAGTGTTTACCTTTAAGGCTTATCTCAGCTGGGGTCAACCCCATGCCTCCCTACAATTTGAGTGATTCTGCCCCTTCTGTACTTGCAGGCCTTGAAGGGTCAGAAAACCATGTCAATGTGTCTCTCAGTTTAATTCTATTAAGCACAGGTTCAAGCTCCAAATTAAAATGCAAATTACCTCTGTAATAAAAGCGAGCGAGAGTACAGGCAGAGATAAGGTACATCCTTCCCTTTTATTGCTGCCGCTTATGAAGTACAAACCTCTTTTTAATGTAAAACTTAATTTAATTCTTAAGAACAAAGTGTCTCAAAACACATTGTCTCTCAACAGGTTCTGTCCAACTTGTGTCATGTTTGAAACAAAAAGGAATGATGGCTTCAAAGCCGCCATTGTCCTTTTCCATTTTCTGACGGGAGATAGTTTCTGAATAACACGGACAGTTTCTATGTGATTGTCTTGGTAAAACGGTTGCATTTAAAAAATGACTGCCAAATGACTGTGCATCTCAGGCTGATTCATATAAAAGTATTTTAAATATATCTCACTAACTCAGTCTAAAGACCAAATTACCTATGACCTGAAACCACGTTAAGGTCATTTTTGTTCATAATGGCAACGATCAAACCCCCAGTCCTGGATCTTGTGATTTCTGACACCCCAGGCTAAGCTAATACAGAAGTAGTAGCACAAATAAAAAAAAGATGACATGGTTAAAATCATAAATATGCGTTTCAGTAGGTGGATATAGTTCAGATATAGTTCAATTGTCAATGTGAGCAGTTTTGCTTCGCTGTGTTTTGCCTCCTTGGTTCCCTGCAGCTTTCTCAGTGAGAGCTCTGTACCTTTTGGGCACATGTTACCAAGTATATGAGGTGAATGTCAGCATCAAAGAGATAACAGCTTGACGTCTCGCTGGTCTGTTATCACTGTGCAACGCTCCAGAGCTGCACAGCTGCAGGAGCAGAAGTCTTATCAATCCCAGAGCTAAGGTGAGGGAGCAGCAGAAGGATGAGACTCGAAAACTGAGTAGCGTGAGCCCTTCAGGCTCCCCCCAGCAAGACCCTCTGACTCCCCACATGCAGATAGCCCAACTAATATTCTGAAGGGCTGACCTTTAATTCCTATAAGAAAAAAAGGGAGGAAAACAGTGGTATAATCCCAGCTCTTTAGTCATCCAAGGACAATTAGCATGGTGCCCTACGACACAGCAGGTGACTCAGGCAGCTGATGGCTCAGTGCATAAAAATTAGAGGTTTTTTTGTATAAAGTAGACACAGTGTACACCTCGATTATAGGTCACCTAAGACCTCTGGGCTTAAGATAAATAAAGTAATTAAAAACAGCAAAACAGGCTCAGCATAAACAGTGAAGAGCTCTATGATTTAATACAGAAAGACATTCAGGGGCCGCGATGCAGACATGCATCAATGTCTTCAGCATACGATATTGCTTGAGTATCACCTTGGTTATCTACCTAAAATACAAGATATTATTCTTGTTCACAGTCACAGTGAAGTGCTAAAAAATTCAGAGGAAGTGCTGCTGAAACAAGTGGAGCATTTAAAGTGAATATATTTTGTTTTATAAATGAACATCTGGTAAATGCCCCCAGGCTGTTCTTCACCTTTCTTCTGGATACATTACCTTAGCTGAGTGGTAAACAATACATAATAGATAACTCTTGTACTCTGAAGTGTTTTGGCCTATATCGAGGCCATGTGTGCTTTCAAACGCTGCTTGTCATAAGCTATGTAAGATGACAGTGAACCAAGGCAAGCAAGTATTTCTGTATTTATTTGAAGCTGCAGTGCCTCCCATCGTTTTAAGCAGTGACTTATGTATACCACAGTCTGAAAATACCAACTGCATCATGTTCTTTAATGTAGAAGTACCACTTTTTCCCAAAGGGAAGATTAAATGGTGAGTGCAAACACTGGTTAGCTCGTCACCCCAGACTGTATAGTGCAGGATAAATACCACAGACTGTGTGTAGAGGGGGGGAAGCTAACCCGGTGTAACCTCTTGGTTTGTAGGAGTTTGGCAATTGAACATGTTGGTTTTTTCGAGCCAGAAGCGACCATATTTGGATATAAAGGGAGGAGTGAGGAGGCGGGTCTGACCCTTGAATCCAAGAAAACTACCCAATGTCTATGACACTTGAGTTGAGGGCTGCTCTCATTGGAGATCAGACCTGTGAACCAAAGTAACCTTGCCCCTAAATATTCCTATTTTGTAAGGCTAAGATCTACTTAATGATATGTTGTTGTTGTTGTTGGTGGGTTTTTTTAGATGAACTACCACATCATCAATAATTAGAATTAACTTTCGCTGACACCGGAATAACTTAAAATAAATTTATTGTCTGAGTATGTCATAATTAAAAATGACAATTTTTGAATTGAACTCAATTAGACCCTGTGTTTTTGGAGCCAGCATCTAGCGGCCATTGGGAATACTGCACATTTTTGCACTTTGACATTGGCCTCACTCTGCTTTGTCCATTTTGGTTACTGCTATAATGCTTAAACCTGCCGTACAAAACACCTCCCTCCTCCGGCCTTCAGAGAAATTAAACACTGTCCCAGTGTGGCTACAATGCATGCACCACGGCACCCGTCTGGCAAACCAATCATTGCTGGTTGACATTAAACGCGTCTCTACCAGTGCATGAGTATGGGAATGTCACCACAGCTAACAAACTGGAAACTCCGACTTTCTATAAAATACATAGATACTTATCTGGAGCAAATAGATTTTATCAGCATTGTGTGGACTTTCTGAAAAAGCCTTGCACTTTAAGTTTAAGCAGGCATACTTTACATGAAGTTAGTGTACTGCGCAAAGTAGCAGTGCAATTATATTTCCAAGCATGATCAATTTAAAGACCACAAGTCCATCACAAAGCAGCTTGATGTTCGTGGGACCACAGCTGCTAATCCATGGGACCGGGCCGGGTCTTCTTGGATGTGACTGCAGCAGGAAAATTGATGCCAGGCTGAACAGAGGAATACTTCAAATGGTAGGAAAGGACTAACCAAGGAAAACTTCAAAACACATTAAAGGTGACCTTCAAGATCAAGGTACGAAGTTGTTTGGTGACACCATGGCTGGTGACTTGTGCCTAATCAGACCTGAAAGAAATGGAGCAGTTTGTTGAAAACGAGTAGGGAAAATGACCAGATGAAAAGAGTAAATTAAAAAGTGCTGGATTGTACTGACTCACTCAAAAAATTATCAAGATTTTTATCAATGCCACCCACATTTGTTGTATTATTTAAAGTGTAAGTTTACAGCGTATGTGTTTTGAATGCGAATCAAGGGAATTTATTTTCACTTACAACATTTTTCCTAATTGTTTTCATTCTGTAGAGGATTTAAAAAGTGTAAAATAATTTAGCTCATCTAAATTATCTCTACATTTGTCTGTCATGCTCTGTACTGTGGAGTTAACCTTAGCACCACATGACCTTCTGCTCATACTCTAACATTCATTATGAACAGTTAAGGGAAGTGCTTGCTCATAGGGTTCTGGTATTACATAAGAGACTGTGCAGACATTGAGGGCGAGCCAAAAATTAATCGGCACGATTAATTACAAGAGCCATATGGTCAGCAGCGACTCAGTGCCATTTCCAGTTAGACTGCTTGGGAGGTGCTGGGAGGCCTGCTGACATTTGCACAAAGTCCCTGAATCCAACATTAACGTTCAGCTACAGTCTCTCCCCCTCACTCTCTCTCTCACACACACACACACACACACACACACACACACACACACAGATGTAAGTAGGACAGACACACAGACAAAATACCATTAACATAAATATAGAATCAGTCCGATGCTATATTTCAGATGCATCCTATGATATACTCCATTGTTGTCAATTTTCAGTAAACAGTCGCTTCAAACTGTCATTTATCATTCAGCCATGAAAGTGTGAGATGTTGACACAATATTTAAAACATTCCTGAGTCCCCACAAAGAGACGTGTTATTAGAAACTAGGCTTCAAAAGAGGTCAGTGGTTTCATTTTTGTATTCTCCATCCAGCCCCTGTATGTATGGGGAAATGGAAATTGAAGTTAATAACACCAGAGAAGATTCAAGAGCTTACTTAATCAAAATGACAGGTGATCGTACACCGTTAAAAACGACAAAGCAGAGGATGGCACCAACACACTCCTCAGAAATTAGATGGATATTGTCCCACTGCCAAGGGCTGTGTGAGTCATGGTAGACGCTAGTTACATGGTGAGTGTACTGTATACACACAAGCAGTATTAATCATGCATACGTTCCCACGGGGAGTGTATGGATTTTTCAAGCTGAACTCCACATCTCCCTGCTGATAAACACTTTACTTGGCCAGAGGTGCAACATGTAGGAAACTCTGAATAATCACATAAGATGTGCTGGTTGTTCGGTTACGTCAGGCGTGCATTTGCAAACACCTATAAATGTGCTGTACTGCTGCATAATTAAACACTGCAAATATCCTCCTACCAAGTATTAGTTGCTACTAATAGTAATCAGTAAGTGTATAGTGTGTGAGATTACATTTAATGATCAACAACACAACTGGTTAGAGTGCCTTTCTGGTCCAAATCCATAATAATAATGACTATAATACATGTTATTTAAAAACCTGCCAAGCTTCAAATCAGTGAGTAATGACAGTGTCTGTGCTGGCAGGGTTCAGTGTTGGTCTTTCACTTATCCGTTGATTATGTGGAGTATTCAGCTTTGAGGCAATATTTGCATTTGATCAGCGTGTTCGGACATGAACCTTGATGCACAGCAGGAGTCTGTGAGATCTCTATTGATTAAGTAATTTTTTGTATTGATGCTCACATTTTGTGAATTGATTTCATCATATTGCATTTAGAATGTTGGAGATGATTGGTGCATGTGCTTGTGTCATCCATCCATCCATCCATCCGTCCATCACCATTCATCGCTATCCATCCATCCATTGCCATTCATCACTATCCATCGATCTATCCATCCATCACCATCCATCCATCCATCCATCCATCCATCCATCCATCCATCACCATTCATCACTATCCATCCATCCATCCATCCATCACTATCCATCCATCCATCCATCCATCACCATTCATCACTATCCATCCATCCATCCATCCATCACTATCCATCCATCCATCCATCCATCCATCCATCACCATTCATCACTATCCATCCATCCATCCATCCATCCATCCATCCATCCATCCATCCATCACTATCCATCCATCCATCCATCCATCCCTATCCATCCATCCATCCATCCATCCATCACCATTCATCACTATCCATCCATCCATCCATCCATCCATCCATCACCATCCATCACTATCCATCCATCCATTGCCATTCATCACTATCCATCGATCTATCCATCCATCACTATCCATCCATCCATCCATCCATCCATCCATCCATCACTATCCATCCATCCATCCATCACTATCCATCCATCCATTGCCATTCATCACTATCCATCCATCTATCCATCCATCATCCATCATCAATCTAT
>OOFC01015495.1:0-20836 GCA_900323345.1 Pseudochromis fuscus
TGGCGTGGCCCGTTGCACAGCGGCGTGTTGCAGCAGGTGATGCACACCGAGTTGAGCTTGCCGGTGCAGAACTGCTGGTACCCGGAGGAGGCGATGAGACAGGCCCCTGACGAGGCGCAGGACTTGCGGTAGTGTATCCCTGAAATAAGGACACAAATGGCTGCATTAGGGCGGTAATGAGAGGATTAGAGAGTGTGGGAGAGAAACAGTGAGATGGGTGCATGTAATTGGGGATAAGTAGGATCTATTCTTTCATCTTGGGGATCCCAACTTGAAGGGCAACATGATTTCAGTGTCTCTTTATAACTGCTCTAATGCAGCCAAGTCATTACTCTTCTGTCTTCTGGTGTCTCTGAAACACATTACTGTGATTGTCAGTGTAACATAATCAGTCCATGAATGAGGCAAAACACAGTCTGTACTCCTTGGTTTTTAACTGCTCCTACCTTCACTGGGAGTCACTCGAACTAACCAGCGAGGTACAAAGTGGACTCAGAAGCTACTGAACCAAAAAAACTGATAGAGCAGCAGAAAGACACATTAGGTGATATTCAGTGAAGCCAGAGCAAGCAGGGAAGTACTGAGGCAGCACAGTGAAACACAGGCCATCAGTCAATCTGAGCAGGGACGGCAGCACCAACACAGATGATACAGGCTGACCTGCCGAGCACTGGTTTGTTTTATTTCCAGTCACATACCAGCAACCATCACCTGCTCCCAACTAAACATTTAATTAACAAGTTTATTGTCTCAGTTTCTCATGTTTTGATGTATGAGTGCCTCATTTGTGGTGGTGCAGGTTAGTAAGTTTTTAACATCTGTGTCTGTATGTAAGAGTGTAACCCAGTGAGTTACTATGGTGACTATTACAAAATCAGACATGTTGGAGCCAGAAGTGACCACATTTGGATATGAAAGGAGGAGCGAGGAGGTGGGTCTGAGTCTTAATCCCAAGAACACTGTCCAATGAGACTGGAGTTCACCGGCGAATGACCTTCCAAACCACCTGTAAATCACTGGTGATCAGACCTGTCAATCAAGCTAACCCCGCCCCCTAAATCCTCCCTTGTCTCAGCCTAATATCTCTTTAATGATGAAAGATTTTCAGATGAACCACCACATCACTGAGGAGAAGAGTTGACTTCAGAGGAACTTGTGGAAACAATGTGTTGACTGAATATTTCAGGATTGAAAATGAGGATTTTGGAAGTTAACTGGATCCAGATTTTTTTTTTGGGTCGTCAGGAGAATTGCACTTTTTTGTACGTCCACATTGGCTCCATCTTTTTCACAGTCTATAGGAACACTGAGATGTTTTCCTCCAACCAAAACTACAGCTTCAGGTACTTTAAGTGATGAAACTGATCCAGCTGCACTCTTCCTTATTCACTTTATTTTATTTTTCTATTGTAACACCAAAGACTTTGGTGTTATGACTTTTTAAGACAGACAGGAGAAGCACAGGTGTAATTAAAAACATCAACACCATTGTGACAACTGATGGAAGTGAACCAGAGTTAATGTCATTAATGCTCCTCCTACTCTGACACAACATGTCTCACTTCAGATCTCCACCGAGAACCAGCAGGAGGACTTATAACACCTGTACAGTCTGCAGCCACATCTCAGACATTTTTCTCTGACTCATGGTTTAAGTTAATATGACGCTCCTTAAATTACACAGCGCTAAGATGAATTAAGTGTCTGATGCACTGTTAATCATTTTAAGTTCACTCTATTTAAATATAAGTTCCCCTGCTGCTTTAAAATGTGAGTCCAGGTTAGTTTAAAATCATCTTGTTGAGTCGTAAAGCTAACCACAGTGAGTTAACTGAACTTTATTAAACAAATTCAATCAACTTAAAGATGTCAAGTTGAATTTAATGGAGTTGTTACAAAGAATTTCTTTCATCTTGCATCATCTCAATTCAAAGAGTTTGTTCTTTAGTGTTCAGTGTAAAGACAGGAGATAAATTATACCAACAATGTGTTTCCTATGAACTTAACTTAATGAGTTGAGTGAACTCTCAGATGTTAATTCACTGAACTCATCCTTTTAAGTTAAAAAGGTGCAAAAAAGAGAAACTCGTGTTTTTAAGTTAAGTGGTCAAAAATAAAAATGACATATTTAAGTTGAATTGACAAAACTAATATATTCACATTAAAGACAACCTATTATTCTTTTTTAGGTTTTCTCTTCTAAATAGTTCTACAGTGTCGGGTTAAACTGTTTCAGATCATTAATATTCCAGTAAAATCTCCACATAGCCAAAAAAAGTCATTATTTAATTACATCTGTAGTTGTTCAGCAGCTGTTCATTAATTATCACTTAGTTTGTGGTTTGCTCTCTGTCCTTTCATTTGCATACTGTTTAGTAAAATCCATTCATTGCTTTGTGTTGCTGCCGTTAAGAGCTCCGTCCAACCTTGCTGAAGTTTTGAGATTTGGTTTTTTTTATGACAGAGCATTCACCAGCTTCACATCACAGGGCTCTGACCAGGTTACTGTGAACCTGTGCAGAAAGGCCTCTGTGTTATATGGTGAAAGAAACACACTCCTGACACTGAAAACACATTTTGAGCCATTTCCAGTGGCTGCATTCAATTTCAAAGCTCTGAAAAGCATCTCACAAAAGTTCACTCATTTCCATAAATTGTAATCCTGATGAAGTCTGGTTAGAAAACTGGAGGGGATTAAAGAGGACAACCTCAGCTGTGACCATTTCATTTGGAGGGACCATTTATCCACCACATTTCCCACAATAAACCAGATTGGTTTACACGAAAAGCTGGTGGGAGCACGTCAGAGTTGTTTGTGAGATTACTGCGGTGAACCTTCAACATTTTGCCTGACATTTTATTTCAAAGAATTTTAGACGTGAGCACATGAACTCCCAGTAACCCCAGTAAAATCTCCCTCCTCTCCACTGCAACGTCGTAACACCCGCCGAGCTGCATGTTCATTTAAATTGTGCATCCTACCATGTCTTATATACTGCAAATACCAGCGGAGGTCCCACAAGGTGTTGAGTAATCCAGTGGAAACGCAGTGTGAAATGTTGCAGAGCTCTGGAGGGAAACGTCCCGAAGATTAAGACTCCACTAACATCATGTTTATGTCTGTGAGGCTCGTACAGGACGGCAGACGCTTGATATTGATATATTGATAACAGTTGATATTATAAAGGCAACCTAAAAGGAATAATATCGGATAAATACAGCTGCAGGAAAAACACGTAAATTAGTATGTTATTTGGAGTATTTGAAAATTGAAAGTTTTTATTGATCTGCTTTAAAACAGCACAAAGAAAATAAACTTCTTCAATCATCAAGGTGTCAAATTGACACAATCTCTCTCTTCTGGATAAAGTCAACTTCTCTTTTTAAGACATTTTTATTTTAAATGATGCTTTTTTCTATGATTTTATTTTTATTTTATATCTTTTAGTTTAATTTTTACAGTTATTTTAATTTCTTTCTGATTTCTTTTGTAACCCTGTAATGTCTGCACCATCAAATAATCACTAGAAAATTCAACATTTTTAAAGTGTTTATTGAATCTTCTGACAAAAAAGTGAATAAAGGTAAGAATAAAAATAAATGCATATAGAAAGATATAGATTGAGCGAGGGGGAGAGAGAGATTTTTTTTAATTTACCGTATTTTCTGGACTATTGAGCGCACCTGTCTATAAGCCGCTATTGAATTTATTTGAACAGTTTCATGTGGTCCACTCTGACCGGGTCTGATGTGACGGAGCTTGCTAGCTTGTGAAAAGCCAACGAGCTTCATGCCACCGATACATGAGCCACACCGGTGTTTAAGTTCAAAGTGTCAGAAAAAAGTAGCGGCTTATAGTCCGGAAAATACGGTAATTACAATTTTAGATTTTTAATTTTTTCATTAACTTTCAAAAATATCACACTGATGATGTAGATGTCTCAAAAACTCATGTATCAAATATGATACATTAGGAATTAAAGGGTTAAATTCTATTCAGTCTAATGTTGAATTGAACTGAATATGAATTCATCTCCTTTATTTGTGACCTTGTGAGTTTCCAAGACTCTGGGACTCAGTTGTTCGTCAGTTTGTGAAATTAACAAAACTCGACTCTCACGTCTGTGTTGTCCATGTTCAAGGAAACATGAGGAATGAACTGGGAAAGAGAGGAGACTCCCAGTGGGACCAGTAACAGGAAAGATCAGGTCCAAATGTGGAGGCGAATGACATTTTTTACACTACAATTCACATCTCTATGTACTTTCTGTATAGTTATATCTTTCTGTTTCTTTACATTCACATCCCAGTCAGGAGGAGGTCGGGAGGAGCCAGTTGGGGTTGTTGGACATCTGATCGTGATGATGTCTCCTCATGTTGGAGGTTTACAGACACAGTCACCTGGGAGGAGGCCCACAGGTCGGCCCAGGACTGACTGGAGAGATGATATCTCCCAGTTGGTCTCCACTGGGATGAGCTGGAGGAGGATGCTGAGGACTCACTCTGCCACCACCTCCATGATGGATTTTACAGTGTAGAAGATGGACGGATGTTTATTTATATTTTCTGTATTTTGCTCGGATACTTGTCGTAGAAGTATTTATTGTCTGTCTGATGTCATGTATTTAACATCTCTGTATGTAGTGGGAACAAAGCTTCGAACTTGAATCTCTTCCATGTAAAACTCCTTAAGTTATAATATTTTTGAGTTTTCCTGTGCTTCCTGTTTCAAATCCTTCAAATCAGAGTTTCAACAAGGTCATTCTAAAACTTTCTGTTTCTTTCTTTTTGATCCTTGATGGATTTATTAATGTGCTGAGGATCATTATCCTGTTGAAATGTCCACTTCAGGGTTCAACTTCAACTTTTGGACAGACGGCCTCATTATCTTCAAGTACTCTTTGATATGATGACGAATCCCTGGCTGCCTGGAGCTGCCCATTCCCACAGGCAGTGAAGTGACCTCACATCAGAGTATCTCCACCACCGTGCTGGATGTTTTCACTCTGAACCCGTCTGTTGTCCCTGTGGCCAACAACTTCATCTTTGATTCCTATGTCCTCTTTGTCTTTGTCTGTAGTTGACTGACAAACTCAGGTTTCTGCTGTGATGTCCTTTCAGAGCAGCGAGGACTTTGTGCCGACACGCCGGCTGCACAGGTCCAATCTGTACCTGCTCCTATTGATCGTAGGTGCAGGACTGTGACACCAGGACTGTGATGATCTGCTCCTGGACTCAGTCTGCTGAGACACTCAGGTCTGGAAAAACTTTATTGAAACTGAGGTTGTTTGTTGTTGTTTTTTACTTCCCTTTTTTTTTAACAACTTAGACTCATACAGATCCTAAACTCTTATATTTAGATTTTTCTTGCAGGATGACATTTTCTTAATGCTATAATATGATTTTGTTCATGACAATCTATGTAATAACATTTTATTGGCACACTATAAAATGCATTTAAGCAAAGTACTCAACTTCAGTACTGATACTCATGGTCAAATCTTACTACAAATAAAAGTTATTGGTCAAAATGTTACTCAAGTTAAAGTACTAAAGTACTTACCTTTAAAAATACTTAAGTATTCAAAAGTACATGCATTTAAAAATACTTAAATATTCAACAGTACAAAGTAAAAGTACATTTTCTAATATCAGTACATTGCTGTATTGTTCTCAGTGCCCGAGTCAATCCCCGACTAACGTCTGCTTCCTGTTAATGTGGTATTTTAATTTGAAAGGGCTTCGATGAAAAGAAAACTCCTACCTGCAGAGTGTGCATAATACTTTGTTGGTTGACTGTTCGGTCTGAATTTTTGTTTTCAAATTTCCCATCGAGAGGCTAACATGCTGTTTAGCGTTTAGACAAAACCGTGCTGTTTCCTGTCTTCCCTCTTTATTGTTCGGTTCTGCTGCCGGTCACTTCCTGTAGATTTGTGTGACAGTAACTCTACCTGGACAAACTGCCTGAAACGCATTGCAGCATAGACTGTATATAAAGTAAGTAACGACACACTTCCTGGGAATGTAGTGGAGTCCAAAGTACAATATTTGTCTTTGAAATGTAGCAGAGTGAAAGTAAAAGTTACCAAAAAAACAAATATTCAAGTAAAGTACATATACTGAAAAATGTACTTAAGTACAGTACTCAAGTAAATGTACTCCGCTACTGTCCACCACTGCCTATAAGACAATTTTACATGCTTTTCCCCCAAAAAAGAAACCATACATGACATACTTTGTTATATCTACTATACCTTGTTTTTTTTTACATAGTTACATTTTTACACTTTTTAAAAAAAGATTTTTAAGGAAACACTAAACAATAAACTGTTGTCGTTTTGCAGTCACACCGCTGTGGCACTCATATATTTTGTGAGTTATCTCTAAAAACAACAACTTCAACACACAATTCATCCAACACAGTTTCCACTGGTAAAAACGGATGACGTCTGATTGCTGTTAAAAACTTTTGTAATCTTTGAGAATTCATCACAGGAGCTGGAAAGTCTTAAACAAACATTTAAAAAAAACAAAAACAGGTGCAGAGACTTTCTGTAGCAGATTTGAAGCCAGTTACTTTCTATTTAAACCACCTGTCAGCAAACTTGAAAGAATAAAAAATCACTTGGCAGGTGAAGAAACATCTGGATCAAAATGTATTTAACACAGTCCCCGCTGCAAAGAAAGATTTATCTGTCTGTTCGTGTTGGTTTCTGGCAATTTTGAAAAGCTTTGCTGTCTTATAGTTTCTGAAAACTGTGTAAAAAAAGAAAAAAAAAACCTTTTACACCCACTCAGGTGTTTTAACTGATTCGGGATGAATCCACCTCTGCTCAGGTTGGAGGTGGGTGGTGCTATGTTGGGAATTATGTGAGGTCATCGGACTCTGTGTAGTAATGAGAACGATAATGGAGTAATTTGTCAGGTGCAACAAAGTACACACACACACACACACACACACACACACACACACACGCGCACACACACACGCACACACACACCTAGAAGTCCTAAGAAGAGGTCCAATCAACCAATATAATTGTGTTTGTGTTCCATGACAAACATAGTCAGTGTTTAATTAAAAGTTTTAAAAAGGAAAAAGACATTTCGCCACCACAGAAGAAGAACAACGGCTCGGATTCAGGAGAACAAAGTTAATAAGCGAAGCCTCCAGCTGCACACATTTACATTTAGACTTGTCAGGGTAGAGAAAGCTCAGGTGTTAACATCAGATCACCTCAGCAACAACTCTGGATCCATTTGAGAGCCTCAGGAATATTTATCAATTAATAAATCATTAAATGCTGGTTATTATTTCTCAAACAAACACCTTGAACCACCACTTGCACCTCCTTATTTTTCCTATCTTTTCTGTGGTAGGAGGAGTGACCACTGAGCATTTCATTGTGACAATAAATCTGTTGAATCTTGAATTTGTGTTTACATCCTAATAGTATCTTCCTCCTCCTTCCTTGTTTGTAGCCACATTAGCCTTTTCCAGCACTTCCCTCGCTCTGTGTGTGGACCTATGCTTTATGTTTGAGCCCATTCGAGCAGGTTGATGCCTTCACAGGTCCCCCACAGGCTGTGCATTCATTACTCCACACACTCAGCTGTTCATACTGACACTGTTATAGTGAGAAAGCATAAACTTTGGATCCAAGTGACAGTGTTACAGCGAGCTATAGTGCACCAGGAGTCTGAAGCTGAAGGAGCTAAAAGGAATTCAGCCATCATTAACCTAGAAGAGCTTTATCCTTGATTTTCACCCTAAGTAACGTCTACTGAACTTCCCATGTGACACTGTGGGAAGTGGGAAGTTTCAATTTGTTGCATTTTGGTAATTTGTCTACTTGTTAATATTTTACACTGTATGTTTATCTTTGATGTCCTTCATGTAAAGAATATCAGTTTCACAGCTCGTTCACTGACACACTGGACCAGTCCAGATAAATGTCCCGAGACAGAGCAGCAGCACTTTAAATACAATACAACTGGGGGACGGGGTCGAGGAAACACCTCAGGCCGGCTGTTCAGCTGACTGTGCTTTAATACAGCTGTACAGTAGATCTACCCTGGACTGTTTACAGCTGCTGGATGTCAAAAGTGAAGCAAATGCAGAGTTGCAAAAAATAAAATAAAATAAATAAAGAAATAAATAAATTGCAATACCCCCAGTGGCCACTAGGGGCTGGCTCCAAAAAACTTTGACTATATTAGGCTTCACACAGAAAGATTTAGGGGTGTGGTTAGTTTGATTGACAGGTGTGGTCACCAATGATTAACAGGCTCCACATTAGACAGTGTCCTCAGGTTCAAAGGTCAGACCCGCCTCCTCACTCCTCCCTGATATGATAGGTTGGAAGGTTTCAACATAATTGGATATAATACTTCATGAGATTTTGCTAAGTGGACTACTCCAATTTAAATACATCCCAAACATTCATCATACGCTCTAATACCTTGGGATTAAATTCCATATGTAGCAGTTCTGTTCACCAAACACCACCATAATGAATCTGACACAGCACAACAGGGAAACACTCACTTTATAACGTCCGCAGCGCTCGGAGGGAGTTTCATTTAATTTGTGTGAGGGAGTTCGGAGATTCAAGCCTTCAATCTAAATTATGCTGCTGAGTTAATTTATGGGGAAACGGGTGAAATTTCTTATCAACTGCAGAATGTGGAGAGAAGTCAGAGGCGTTAGTCTAATGAGAATCAGCACGCTCGGCTGCACAGGAGGAGACCGAGCGCTGCAATGTGTCCAAGTGTCTGGAGAACCTTTGTTCGCTCCTCTGAATGACTCGCTCACAAAATAAATCAAGTCATCACTGACACTGCTGCTGCTGCTTCAAACTGCAGCAACACAAGAAGATATAGATACAGTCATACAAACTTAAAAATATGATGCTGATGCAGTGACGTCCGAACACAAAAGGATAGTCCCGCCTCCCTGTAGCTGGTCGTCAGGTAGAGGAGGAGAAAGTTGATGAAGTAATCCTCAGAGTTATACTTTTGTGGTGTCACAAAGTAGTTTAAAGAGTGTTTCAGGTGAGATTCATTGTTTTAACTGCAAATATGTTGTTGATTCATCACGTTAGTCTGTTAAAAAACTTGCTCCGAGGTTTTCAGATGTGAGGTCCTGCTACAATCTCCGTCAGCTGGTCCACCAACCGGCCAATCAGAGCTCAGGATCATTTTAAAAATCACTTTAATGTTGCACTAAAGCCTGTTATTGTACTGTGGATCTTGTTACTGTTTTTCCCACATTGTAGAAACTTGTTCTGACTATCACTGTGCAGACTGTGTCAGCTGCAGGTACAAATATTTGTGTACCACACACTGATGATGCAGTGATGATTCTGACCAATAACATTTTACTTCCTGGTAGTACCTGCTCAGCCTTTCTTCTGGAACCACATGAGAGCAGGGAATAGAAAAGTGGTACCAGGTATTTTTTCCAAATGGAAAACCAAACCAAACCTGGGAGAGTAGAGTCGAGCTGGTACCATGTAGTGGGAATGTACCATTACAGAGCTGCAGGGGTGAGGTTTTTTTTTTAATTATTTCTTTTCTATTTTGTACTCTTTTTCTTTTTGTAAACTTTTTTTTTCATGATTTTTAATTCCTAAATTTAGTCTCCAGAAGTAAAAAACTAACACTAGTCTTTAAATCAGGGGTGTCCAATCCTGGTCCTCGAGGGCCGCTATCCCGCATGTTTTAGATCAGGGGTGTCAAACTCGTGCCATGGAGGCCCGAGGACACTGCAGGTTTTCTTTCCAACCATCTCTCCAGCAGCTGATCTCACTGATGAGCTGCTTCCCTCAAATTGAAGGAGGTGTTGATCATTAAAATCACCTGCTTTAGAGACCAGCTGGGAAGAAAACCTGCAGGGTCTCGGCCTCCATGGCACGAGTTGAAGAACCCTGTTTTAGATGTTTCCCAGGACCAGGATGATTATCAGGCTTCTGCAGAGCTTGATGATGAGCTGATCATTTGAATCAGGTGTTGAAAGAGGGAAACATCTAAAACATGCAGGATAGTGGCCCTCGAGGACCAGGACTGGACACCCCTGCTTTAAATGAACATCGTGACTGCACCACACGTCACCTCCACTAAGCTCCCAACTTGTCATCTGAGTTAGGTTGCAGGGACCTCTTGTACAAAGCCTTTCCTTATAATGTGACTTTGAATACTTTGCAGGAACATCAGTATAAACATAAGACTGTGAAGTAAGGTGGACGAGTGAGTAGATGTTCAGTGTGATGTTGTTTATTGTCCTTGTCATCATGCTACTTCTGAAGACACAGGAAAGCTGCAAAGTGGTGAATATACTCGTGTTTTTTCTGCTGTAGAATGAAATGTGAAAATCTCTTGAGCTTGTATTAATCACAGACTGTATCTAAGGCGTATCTGAGGCGTGTGACCAAAGATCCAATCAATCCAGTGAGAAGAGCTGCAGCAGTGATGCAGAGCATCACATCCTAAACCTCTGAAACTAAGTATTTATGCTCAGCAACAGTACTGCACTTTAAAAACATATTTGTAGATTTTACTATGATCTCTGAAAACTTTGTGCATCCAAACTCCCATTACACGCTGCTCCTCGTACCACACAAACTCCCAGCCATGTGCAGCTCCTCTATTAAAAGATGAATGTAAACTAACCACATTCTCATTTCCCTTTTCCTGATACAGTAAATTAACTTTTGTGAAACGCAAAAGCTCGTTTAGATAAGCCGTGAAATCAAGGAGACACGGGAGCAGTCGGCGTTGTCTCCGTCCCGCTCTGTGGCGTCGTGACGTGACCAGGCTCGACCGGGACAAGGTTATCAGCTGTGGTTACATAATCTGAACTGGCACAGTGACTCTGCATTAGTCTGGTATTAGTGCGGTTCGATCTAAGCCGTGATTCTGAGGAGTGAGTCTGTCTGATGCTGTGAGGCGTCTTGATGTCGCCTCAGACACACTAAGCCGCCCTCCTGAGCCAGTCAAACCATCTGAGGATTCATTTTGATTGGAGATACTGAACCTTAAACCATCACTTGAAAGAGGTGAAATCAAGTCTGCGTGAGAAGAAAAGTCCTCCCAACAAAAGCAGCATCATGTCCTGCTCAGCCAGTGAGGTGCCAGTTATCCCCTTTCATCCGCATCAGCTGCGCTACACGCTGCGCCGCGACACATCCGCCGCCGTTGTTTGGTTTTCAGAGGAATCCGAGGGGAATCATTACGTTTATTCGTCTTGTCGTCGCTGCTCCACTTCTTGTGCTGCCTCTGTGGGGACGGGGGACGATTTGACATCTTCAGCACGAAGACAAACCGTGGGGGGGGCTAATGCATGCCGTGGTGATCGACCACAACTGTGACATATTCATCTCTGCGCTACATTTATTTGAAGGCAGTTTTTGGTTCTGTTTAATGGCGCCGCTCACGATAACACGAAAGCATCAGTTAGTGCTGTTCAAGAAAGTCCGACTGAACTGTGAGTTTTCATTTGCTTCCAGACGATGAAGATGTTTTTGACAATAGAGCTGTTGTATCTACACTCAACCTCATCAAACTGTTGATGCGGTTCATGTTACACCGAGCAGAAACCTCCAGGGCTGAAAAATGAAGCCATCGTGGAAGTGCAACAGCTGCAGTTTCTTGAGGCTCCAAAGTGTGTACATGTCAAAATGTCCAACTCTACAGCAAAATGAGACATACTCCAGCCTGGTGCAGGAACCAGTTTTGGTCTCAACTATTCAAATTCATTTAAGGTGTAAGTTTATGCATAAAGGAAGCTCAATAATAAAGATCTGCTTCATTGGATTTATAGAAACTCCTACTACTACCATCACTTCACTTTCCCACACAAACTGTCCTCATTCATAATTTTCACATCTCGTCTCTTGTCCTATGATCTTCTGACCCGCCTTCCCTGAGCCAATCAGCAACACTCATTACTGTTCAATGCAACCCTCCTTCTCCCCATCTCCTCCTCATCTTCTGGAGCTTCTTCTAAAGTCCTCCATCTTCTGGTCCACCACCATCAGCATCTAGACTCCAGGGGGCGGGTCCTATCCTATCTCATGCCTTTGTACGAGACATCACTCTGGCATTACTTCATCGAAGTCCAAACGTAAAAATACTTCATTAAATTGTCCATAAGTTTTAAATAGAGCTCTCCTTATTGAATTAAGGGCGTGGTCAGTTTGATGTCACCACGTGAGGCTCCACCTCCTCTCTCCTCATGGCTCCTCCCTCTTGTCCAAATATACCTACTTGAGATGAGGGAAAGTTTTTGGTTCCAGAAGGAGGGATAACTTTAACTCGGAGTCAGTTACCATGGAAACAGACTCTGTGAACATAACCTGCTCTCTGGTGGGTTTTCTTTAACAAACCCTGAGTTTCTCTGTAGTTTTCCTCATAACATATTTATATTGAAATAGAACTCAAATCTTTATTTCCAGCTGCTTGAAGTACAATTTGTCCCCACAAATAACATTTACTTCTACAATATTCTGCCACTTCTTCACATGTAATATGAAAAGAAAGTGAAGTTAAATGGAAATAGATGGAAATACAATACTACACTCAAACTGATGCATTGATACGTGGTCATTCTGTCTCTGTTGCTGCAGCAGCTGTTTCCTTTTTATCTCTAAAGTGTCTCCTATTTGGACATGAGCAGCATCATTATCACCTCTGACCTCTGTTGTCACCAGTTGCCATGGTGAACCATCTTATGAGACCTCCATTGATGTTGGCGTTCATGCACGGGCTGAACTCAAGGTGATTTAACCAACTCAGAGAAATGATTCCTGAACAGAAAACTCTGAGTTTGGAGAAAGTCGACTCAGAGTTCAGGGTTAGACTCAGGAGCAGGGTTCTGGGGGTTAATCAGAGATCTGTGGCTAAAGACAAAATCCTCTGAGACTAAAGCAAACTGTATATTCATGAAAACCAAAACAATGAGCTGAATGATCTTAAAATGATTTGTGGAGCTGTAAGAAACTACAGTGAGCTGATGTTTCTCTGTAGTTTCATCATAATGAGCAGCCTCATTCAGATTGTCCACTGCTCCTGGATCTGCAGATGAAAACTGATCAGTGCAGCTTTAAAATATTCTGTATAAACTAACTCCAACCCTAATCTATTTTTCCTGTGTTTGTGTGTGTCATTACATTAATCTGTTTGGCGTCCCTTTGAGATTGCCTCTGAGAAATTGAAGGGTGGCCCATTTCACATCCCTCATCACAGTACATCTTCGTCTCCTCCTGTAACAGAGGACGCTGAAATGAAAGGCGGCCTGACGGAGCGTGACAATCATCCCCCCCTTTAAATAGAGAGGGGGAGAAACAGCCTCTCTGAGGTAAAAGCACTCACTTTTATCATTTCTCAAGACATAATCAGAGAATAATGATGATTATAGTCATAGAAGATGGGAAGTCAGGCTTGTCCCATGCTGCCCGGCAGAAAAATAGCCATCATCTAAAAAGGAGTGTGTGCACTCCATGTGTCCATCTACTCTTGAGGGGGTTTGATGAAGGCTTTTTGAAGTTCAGCTGACCGGTCCTCTTCCTCATCTGGAGAGCTCGGTCATAAGATTGAAACTTTGCCTGTAGATAGACTGGACGAAGCTAGTGTGACGTTGGTTTTTGGACTCGCATTTTGAACCCACGAGTTTGGTATTTGAACGTCTCCATGTTGACCTTTGAACCCGAGGTCACTGACCAAAGTATGAGACTGGAGTTCACTGGTGAATGAGGCCCCAAAGCACCTGTCAATCAAACTAACCACACCCATAAATCTCTCTCTTCTTGAAGACTAATATCTACCGTATTTTCCAGACTACTGAGCGCTCCTGTCTATAAGCCGCTATTGAATTTATTTGAACAGTTTCATGTGGTCCACTCTGACCGGGTCTGATGTGACGACGCTAAATGTATCGGCGGCTCGGAGCTTGCTAGCTTGTAAAAAGCTAACGAGCTTCGTGCTGCCGATACATGACAAACACCGGTGTTTAAGTTCAAAGCATCGGGAAAAAGTAGCAGCTTATAGTCCGGAAAATACGGTATTTAAAGTTTAAGAGATGGACACCAGAAGAGCTGACTTTAGCCAATGACATCAGACTGACCTGTGGGAAAAAAAAGATTGACTGAGTATTACTGAGCCAGAGTTTAATGGAGCCAGCATCTAGTGGCCATTGGTGGTATTGCACCTTTTTGCACTTCTGCATTAGGCTCATTTTTGAGCCCTGGTTGCTTCATCCATTTCTACATACAGCTTATGGATGGAAAGCAGAGAGGTGGTGTAACGCCCTCCAGATACAGACGTAGGAAATAAACCAGCTGAGGACCTGCTACATCTCTATCATCTGCACTGCACATGGAGTCAGAGGCAATCACAGAAGAAGTGTGCTCAGGAAGAATCGTCCGACCTGACTGATTTCTATTCTTATCACTTAAGCACACTGCACTGAGGTGGCAGTGTAATTGCGAATGTATCTATTGCATTTCAAACAGTGATAAGGTGCGGTCAGTGGAATTTCTAAGGCCTCCTTTTCATGCAGAGCAGCAATAATGATAACACTGGGAGATAAAGGCTGGGATGTACATGAGCATTCATGCGGAAATTTTCTTATTAGAGAACTGTCGACAGTGTGGTGCGGTGCGCCTGCCCTTTGAATAGGGATCCACGCTGCCAAAGACAGGAACTGCTCATCAGCAGCAGAGAGGGAGGAAAAAATGTCCCTTTAATTTTTGCTGGATGTGAAAATGAAGGGGGCCACAGGCAGAGAGAGTGACCTTTACTACCTGAGTGCTAATAGGCATGTAAACACAGCAGAGACTGGTTTCTTATTACTGAAAATACAGAAAAAACACTGTCATGATATTTGAAAAAATGTATTCAAAACCTACATGTAGAGGTCAGAAAATCTTCCTGAAAATGTGTCCACCAAACAAAAAGTACTGTGAATAAATAAATCTGACAAAACAGAAGCAAAGCTGAGAAAACCATTAGCTGTAGCCCAGTGCACGGCCCAGTCAGGGTAATGATGGTCCCAGTACACTGTGATATCTCTGGGTAAACAACTAATCTAACTAGTGAGAGGTTTTAATGGTATTAATGCCAATAATTACAATATGTGATCGTAGATATTTTACCCAAGTTATTGCTTTTTAAACTGTTAAACCTCCATAATGCTCAACATGTGCAGTGTTGTTCTTCTCCTGAAGTCAGATCAGACAAATAATTACAAGTTCAGGGTGTTTAACACATTGACTGTATAGAGAAAATGGACGTAGCCACCGGGTTTCAACAGTGAAGCCAATGTGGAAGTGGACAAAAGTACAATACCACTCATGGCCACCAGAGGCTGGCTCCAAAAACTCTGGCTCCAATTGACTTCAATTTAAAAATCATTTCATCATTAAATAGATATTAGACTTCAAAAAGAGGACAATTTAGGGGTGTGGTTAGTTTGATTGACAGGTGGAAACGGTCTCCAGTGATTTACAGGTGGTTTAGAGGCTCATTCACCAATGAACTGTCCTCAGGTTCAATAGTCAGACCCGCCTCCTCACTCCTCCCTTCATATCCAAATATGGTCACTTCTGGCTGTAAAAATCCAACATGGCTACGGTCAAACTTCTGGCTTCAAAATGTGTCAACAACCCAAAGTTCTTCCATTTTCTTTATCGATCTGTGGTTTAACATTTGAAATGTTGAAGCTGTGAGTAAGTTTTCAGGTGATTAAAGGTCAAAGACAAACAGATGATTGAACAGATGAACATTTTACTCTTGGACCAGTGCAGAAGTGTTTAGATCTGTAATAAATCTAACAGACAATACAGTGATTTATATGTGTTATATGTGATTTAACACTGATCCTGAACAGGTTTTAATATTTAAATAAAATAAAACAAAGCTCTTTTATTTATATGTCCCTGTGACAGTGAAGCAGCTAAACTGGACTCAGTTCATTTCACTATTTTCACTTGCAGTGTTGTGATTTTCCCAAAAGCAGCGTAATGCAACAATACACAGCCCTGGATGTTGTGATCATTTATTTTTGTGGGTATAAAAGTGGTCACATTTAATCCTGCATTAAAAGGTTTTGTGGCCACATGGGGACAGTAGTAAACACAGCTGGCTTTCTGTTCTCTTTCATAAAATAACAATCATTTTATTGAGCTGCTGATGTGTTAACCAACATTTTCCTTTTCATACAGCAACTCGGAGCATCATAATCATTCATATGTAGTCGTATTTCCATCCATCAGATATACAGAGATTCAGTATTTACACTGTGTGGTCACCAGCTATACTGTGCACTAATGTCTGCTACTGCACAGTGTGTGTAAACACCTTCACGCTACATTAACAGCCTTCATAATCTCCTTCACTGAAAACTTGAGTGAGTTCAAAGATACTAAAATTCAAGCTGACTCTGAGGTGTCTGAATTTTATGCCACATTGTCCCATGAAGTGAAAACATGTCTTTTAAATTCTTTTAGACTGCGTCAGAAGTCGTATTGTTCACTTACCAAAAAACTACAAAAGCTTCGTTATCAGTTTATATCAGTTCAATCACATTTACTTCCTGGTAAAGAAAAAAAAAAATTACCGTATTTTCCAGACTATTGAGGCACCTGTCTATAAGCCGCTATTGAATTTATATTTAACAGTTTCATGTGGTCCACTCTGACCGGGTCTGATGTGACGGAGCTTGGTAGCTTGTAAAAAGCTAACGAGCTTCATGCTGCCAATACATGAGCCACACCGGTGTTTAAGCCGCAGGGTTCAAAGCGTCGGAAAAAAGTAGCGGCTTATAGTCCAGAAAATACGGTAAATAACTTTCATCATCTTGACCATAACAATTTCAACCAATAGTATCATTCCATCTACCTGTCAATCAGCAGCCATGGACTGAGCCTAACCACGCCCCTACATCTTCTTCTTGAAGCCTGATATCTCCTTAATGATTTTCAGATGGACCACCTGTCAATCAGACTAACCCCGCCCCTAGCTCCTCCCACCACATCACTGAGAAGAAGAGTTGACTTTAACTAATGACATCAGAATGACTTGTGGAAAAAAAATGTTGATTGAATACTTCAGGATTGAAAATGAGGATTTTTGACTGGAGCCAGAGTTTTCTGGAAACAGCCTCTAGTGGCCGTTGGGAGTATTGCACCTTTTTGCACATCTACACTGATGTCATTTTTGAGACTCACTGGCTTTGTTGATTTCTATCTAGCAGTGTTGAGTACATTCAGTCAACTAATATCTTATCCTCATATAGTTTTAACACCGTTAGCTTGTATAATGAGAACAACAACAGCTCCTGTTGGAAAACACCACAGGTTCGGTCAAGTTTTCAGGCTTTGGTAAAGTATGATGTCACACACAGGACACAGCCCAAACATTTTCCACTCAGATAAAAACACAATAGTTTATGTCCACGGCTGCTATTTCAAATACTGACCCACAGCGCAGACTTTTATCTTCTAATGATAGTTATAGAGCGCTGAAGGGCCAGTCCCCGCTGACCTCAGATCAGTCAGCTTTCTGCTGGAGGCGGAGAGGCCCAGAGCAGAGCCGTGTTTCTTTGAGCTGTCTTTGAGATGAGAGTTTCCTTGGCGTCATTTCAACAACATCCTTTTGTTGACCAGACTTCCATTGATTGAGAAAACACAGCTGTCTGAGCGGTGAACAATACAAACAAACTAATCCCGCTCATGAGCATCGAGGTGGCGCCTGGAGAGTGAACAGTCCCTCACTCACAGGCCTCGTTCCTTTCACTTCACTTTGGAGCTTCATTGATTTCATGCCAGAAATAAACAAAAAGTACTTTTTGGGATTCAAACGGGGAAGGCTGTCACTTAAGAGTTAAACCTCAGCTCTATACAACTGAAACCTATTGTCCTGAGCTCAGTCTGTCCCCACTGTACTGGGATGGAAACATATTAGTGAAAGGTGAGGCGGTGACTCACCATCATCCTTCACCAGGACCTCCTTCTGGCACATGTCCTGCACGTTCACGGTGCAGTTGACGATGAAGTCTGGCGTGGAGCAGTCGTGTGTCATCTCCTCACACTGGTAACACTGAATCTGCAGAGCCAGCCCTGCAACACACACACACACACACACACACACACACACACACACACACAGAAATGACTCAATCTATTTTCATTAAATCGTGGTTAAATTGCCTCCACCACCATCACCGTAGATCAGTCCCCCAACACTTGCCTATTTCTCATTTACATACTCTATTTATTTCCTCCATGAAGAGTTATTGGAAAAGTTTTCCTCTCAAAGTGAAATGAGTTTTATTTTGGTGAATATTCTGACTTTTGGTTTCAACCATTTCAAATCGATGTGACAGATATGTTGAAATATTTAGTTGTGTATGTGTTGGTCCATTTATCTTAGCTGCACGTTGTTGCCACATTTCATCATGCCTTGGTTTGATATTTCATATTTGTCTGTTTCCACTGGGAAACTCACTTGTTTACAGCAAACTTGCTTCGCTGAGTGTCCTTCAGAGATTTCATTTATTTGGAAGGAAGGGTAAACTGCGTTTTGTAAACCACTAAAAACCCACGGAGGTGGCGTGCTGACACTGTTGAGGTTATTAAATGACAGCTTGAACAGTGCAGCCATTATTTAATGTGTACTGAAGGACCAAGTCCCAGCAGCTTTCAACATCATAACTGACAAAAAAAAAACAGGTTTAATAAGATTCGTCACATGTTGGAGTCAAATATTAGAAATGAGAATGAATGTGAGTAAATGTGAGATTTTATGCACCAAATTTTCACATCTCATGTTGAGCATCTAAGAAACTTTCCCTGTTGGTGTTATTCAGATGAGCTGTGATCATATATTCAGCAGCACTCAGCTAAGATGCAGTAAACAGTTCAGGTTCACAGTGGTTACCTCATGCCTCATACCTCATGCTTTTTAATGTAAAGTGTTAATCTGACGATGATCTCATTCATTCTTATATTTCAAAAACAGACTTTTACAAATATAAATGTTCAGGAGCAAAAACAGGTTGAGGTGTAAGAAAAGCAGAGAAGCAAGTAATTATCTGCTAAAAATAAATTAAATAATTTGAATACAATAAAATATTGAAGAAAAAGAATTGACATTAAAAAGGGCTACAAACAATATATACTGTGCTTTACAATACTTTAAACTTTATTGGTTATCTGAGCAAAAATCTGTGCAGAAGAATCCACAATAAACACAATAAAACTGAAGATAAATGCACAATATATGTAACAATAAATTCACTGTCCAGCAATGTTGTGCAAGGAGATTAATGTTGCTGATAAAATATTCACATAATAAAAAATGGTACATTTTCATCCATAATCTCCCAGACACCATGCGCACCATTCCGTTGCGCGCTGCGTCCTGACCGGTTATAATAAAATGTTTCTTGCATATTAATGCTTTAGAAATAATGTAAATACTGTAGGACGTGGCGTGCATGATGTTTTTTAAATTACATTGTTTAAGTGTCACTTTTACGCGGGGATCTGGATACTTGACTGTCCTCACTCCATCAGCGTCCGAGAAATATCAACGGAGACACGCGCTCCTCTTCCCTGAACCGCTGCGATCACTGTGGACCCTGATGGACGATCTCAGATGGGTTCATTTGACCTTGTGAGGTGGAGTCAGGTTCGGCTGAATTCATTACTGATCAACAGTTTTCATCGAAACTTATCAGATCGTTTCAGGCGCACAGGAGCGCAGCGCCACGGTCAGCTCTTCATTTATTATAATAACAATAATATTCATGAAGGTGTGGCGTCCGTTACTTTAATCTATCTGAATCCACATTTTTTTCATTCTAATGACGAGACAACATCAAAAATCTGCTTAACTTTGAAGAAAAACATCCCTCAGGCTCCAAACTATTGCGCGCTCGCTGCGTCTTAACCATTTCACCAAAAAACGTCCCTGCTCTCGTTTCTCCACTGCGAGGTTTGGAAGTTTGGATGTAATGAAGAAGAAAAAAGCTTTAATAAATCCCCTGAAAGTGCTGAGAATGAAAAGCTCCGTACCTGAGCTGAAGAAGAACAGGAGCAAAGTTGAGACAGTGAACAGCCGCATCGTCCGCTTAGTGTGACTCCGAGCAGAACCATGAGACACGGGCGTGCGCCGGCTCGGAGCTGCAGAGAAGCTGGCAGCAGCCTGGCATGGTGAGCCTCACACCTCTTGATGCTCCAACGCTCTTATCCGCCGCTGACGCACGGACTCAGGCGCGTGCACGACTGTATTGTGTGTACCACGTGATTTGACAGTGACGCTGGGGGAGACTTTCCCCTCGTTCCTTCACACAAAGTCTATATTCTTTCTCCTCCAACCCCACTAAATAATCCTTATCGCCAAATAACTCCACAATCTCTACTTTCTTTATTTATGGCTCATTATTGGACAGAAATTGGACCATAAACTGACAGCACAGATTTAGTGCCGTGACCTCCAAAGTCCCCAATCAGAGTTTTTATTTATCTCAGGGCTGAGAATCACTTTGTTTATTACCACGCCTGGGTTTTATCTCCTCTCCCCACTGTGACCCAGTGGATGGACTTCATGAAAGATAATAGCCTCTATACCCACTTCTGATTCTAATTTATTTTATTTTTTCATTTATTGCAAGAAATGAACAAACAGCCTCTCGATCATGGGTCAGAGATCACAGTGTGTGGAAAGCTAATTTCAAACCTTAAAGCCTTAACTCGACTATAATAATGAATGTCATTATAAATGTTGAAAGTTAGGAACAGAGAGTCTGTGTTTTTACATTTCCAGCGAGGAGCAG
>OOFC01015496.1:0-12851 GCA_900323345.1 Pseudochromis fuscus
CAACAAAATATTGAGTAAAAATGACACAATATTGGGTGAAAACAATGAAATATTGAGTAAAAATGACACAATATTACATGAATACAATGAAATGTTGAGCAAAATAACAAAATGTTGGGTTAAAACAATGAAATGTTGGGTAAAAATGACACAATATTGCATGAAAACAATGAAATGTTGGGTAAAAATGACACAATGTTGGGTGAAAACAACAAAATATTGAGTAAAAATGACACAATATTGTGTGAAAACAATGAAATATTGAGTAAAATGACACAGTATTGGGTGAAAACAACAAAATATTGAGTAAAACCAACAATATACTGGGTAAAAACAATGAAATGTTAAGAAAAAAACAACAAAATGCTGCATAATGTGACAAAATGTTGGGTAAAAACAATGAAATATTGGGTGAAAAACAACAAAATACTGAGTGAAAACAATGAAATGTGGGTTAAAAAGGACAAAATGTTAGCTAGAAACAGTCCATGATACTGGGTTAAATTAATCCAGCATGTAGTTAGTTAATATTTTCCTGGTCTGGGATAAATAAAAAGAGAAAACGCAGCATTTTTTAGCTTGAAAACAGAAGCTTGAAATTAGTTTCACTTCCAGAGTCTTAATGCATTTATAGACAGCCTATATAAATACAAGCCTTTGCTCAGCGTTCTGTTTGTTTCCATGAGTGTGTTTCAATCAACCTGCAGTTCCCATCAAGTCGTGGTCTCCATTAGTCTTCCCGACACTGATAAAGATGACTGTAATTATATGCTCAGTGCTGATTCTCTCTAATACCAAAATAGATTTGTGATTCACCGGCCCACGCAGCGTCCACACATGCACAGACTTACTGACAACACACACACACACACACACACGTCTACACACACACAGCATGCGCGGGCACACAAACAACTGTGTGCACACCTCTCTAGTAATCAACTCTGATGGAACACAATTAATATCCAATTCCACCAGCCGTTGTTTCTCAGCTGTGGATTTAAAAAGAAATGAGGCGGTCTGGGGGGAACTGACTCATGAAAACCAATATTTAGTGTGGGGGACATGTCGGCGTGAGGTCAGGGATAGAGGACTAAAGAGCTGGTGTTGGAATTGTCTTTCTGAGGAACCAGAACCGACTGCTTGCAGGGTAAACTGAACACTGTGTATAAAAGTTCACAGTATTCCCTTGGGAGTTGTTATCGGGATGTGAGAGGGCTTTAGTATGCTGGAGGCCCGAGGTGTTGGGAGAAACAGGAGATTCCAATCTTCTTCGTATCTGGCTCTTGATGACAAACCTGTGGACAGCCCGCCGATTCATTCCCCTCGCTAGTCTACAATCAATAGCAGAAGCAGCAGGGGAGGGTATATTTTGGCTTCTTGCTGTTTCCTCTCTAAATCAGACTTGCTATGCAGGGAAGGAAGACAACCCCTTCATCCTTTATCTTGCTGGAAAGACAAGCCCAAGGAATGCCTCAAGGCAAACTGTGTGCGCTGCACTCTCCTGTCTGGCTGCCTCAGAGATAAACTGTGTCTTTGTAGCCTGCAGTGGAATTATGTGCGTGTCAGTATATTTGGCCACTGTGGTTAGACATCAAGATAGACTGGTTTGAGGGTGAAGGACGACAACTTAGGAGAGGTTTAAAAAGCTGATAAACCAGGAGGTTTGACCTCAAGGGGGTTTTGAGTGACAGGCAAAACTTCAGCTTTCTCAAATCATTGCACTGTCGTGATAACCGAGGAAGATAAGCCTGAAATTTGTATCAAAGTTAAAAATCTTTGGATGCTAATCAGCAGCGCTTGTTCATTTTTAGCTATAGCTTTAGCTACAGGCGTTCACAGGTTGTCATTTCATTTTATACAAACATTCGTGATGTGCAGAGGATGAATCACACATGAAGTTTCTTTTTCAGGTGACTCAAATCAACAATCAGTTTCAGCCATAGACTTTATATAGAAATGGACACAGCAACAAAATGAAGCCAATGAGGAAGCACATTACTCCCAACCGCCACAAGATGCTGGCTCCAAAAAACTCTGGATCATCATTTTCATCCATAAAATATTTAGTCTGGTGGAGCATCTGAAAAAGTACATATTGATTTGATATTAGGCTTCAAAAAGAAGATTTAGGGGTGTGATTAGTTTGATCCAGAGATCTAATGACACCAGCTCTGATCTCCAGTCTTCTACACGTTGGACAGTGTCTTCAGGTTCATGGGTTAGATCCACCTCCTCACTCCTCCATTCATATCCAAAAATGGTCATTTCTGGCTCCAAACAACCAACATGGCAACATTCACATGCCAAACTCCTCGAGTGACTTCATGTTAGCATCATCCATTCTATTTACAGTCTATGATTTCACCACAACATCAATGCATGTAAAAGTAAAGGCGATACCAGATTACACATCAATCATCCTGATGAAAGATGCTCTGTGGTGCAACAGCCTCCACCAAATGAGAAGTAAGACACTTCATCTCTCATTAACTCCGGGTTAAAAGACAAAATGTCAGAGTAACAAAGTATTACTGGAAGTTTCCATTACTGCACAACACTGCTAATTACAGCAGGAGTGCTACTGGTTTGTATTTATTACAACACACCTCTGAGTTATTTTTGGAGACAGGATCAATGGTTTTGAAGCAGGTGGGGAGGTTGAACAGGTTGAACAGCTGCAGGGAACAGGTTGAATATGTGCATAAAAACACCCGCTGGCTCCATGGCACCTTTCCTGAGGACATGCTCTTATATGTCCTCTGGAGCTCTGCAGCATTACACGGGTCTCCTCTGCTCTGGGTCCCACAGAGGTTACTGTGAGTGCGAGCTTTGTGCATCCAGGGCTGCTGTGGCTTCAAACTGAATGTAGAAGCTAAGAAGCTCATCTGGCCCCATGTCGTTGCTGCAGATTACCTACTTTTACCCTTGTAGTTTGTGATATGTTGCAGGTGTGTCCGGCATCTTCAGTGTTGTAGCAGCTCTCCAGTTTGTGATTGCACATAGTATGAGGTGCACCTTGTAATCTCTGCAGGGTTTTTGGTTTTGGTGTGTGTGTAGGGACGATGTTTTTCAGTGCAGGTGCTGTCACACATGTGGCATACTCCTTAGGTTTGATCAAGCATTCATTTTGTTCGGCAATCAAAGCAATCATTTTTCTCTGTTCACAATTTCTTTGACTCGCTGTGGTTGCTTTCGTCCATGTCCTTTGTGAGTGTGAGCAGGGGGCAGCTTTTGTAAGCTCTGTGGACATTAGTGTATTTATGATTCACTGTGTTTCTCCTCTCCTGTGGGAACGTGCTGGCTACATATCGGCAGCGCACTCTGTAAGTTGAAATCACTGGCGATAATAAACAGTTTCCTGATGATGTCATGCAGAAATCAGGTGCAGCTGATGAGTTCGCAGCATGTAAACACAACAGCTGTGATGGAAATAGCAGCAACCTCCCTCTGTAGATAATCTGCAGCCTTTATTCCCTGATGCACTGACTTTTTCCTCCTTTAGGTTGATTTTTTGTGGGATTTCCAGACGGCTTTTGGATGAGCTGACACAAAATTGAGTTTACTCATTTATTTCTCCCACCTCAGGACATTTCCATTAGCCTTAGCTGGATGCTGGGAATAATACCAAGTGTGTTAAAACATTACACCTGCTTAATATTATCATGATAACCTGCTGACATTCACATTTAGCATTGTTCACGCAGACATTTTAATAATGCATGTTGTAACGACTTAATGTAGCGTCATATTTCAAGAAAAAATGTTGCAAACTCAGACTTTTACTCTTCGTAGCCTGCAGGCATTACACTCTGGGTGGTATTTTTGGTGTTGCAGCATCTCAAAGGGAAACATTGTAGGCAACGCATAGAAAAGCAGAGATACACTCTATTCAACCATCCACTCAACAGCTTAACAAGAGTTTTGTCTAGTTTAAAAGCAAACACTTCAGCTCTCCTTCAATATATCTGTCTGCCTTAACACCCACTTTTTTACTGTCCTCCTCCTCCTCCTCCTCCCTCCTCCCTCACTTTGCCAGAGAGATGGATGGCCGCCGATGAGGATGGAGGAGGCTGCCTCGGACAGCCTGATGGGGAGCGTGAGTGAGCCATCACTCTTGTAATGAGGTATTGGGACAGAAACTCAGGTTGAGTGGGAGTGGTGGTGGGTGGCTGGGGTGGTGCTGGTGGAGGGAGGGGGGTGGGTAATCAGGCAGGATCAGCCCATCTGAGGTCAACCAGCAGGTCAGCGCAGAGAGAGATTTGTGAAGGGATGAGGACGAACATAAACACCGTGGTGTTAGTGGGAACCAGAAATAGCTGCTACAGGGGGACTCGGTAGCAGATCGAGGTCAGGTTATGAGACCGTGTATCTGTGTGTGTTTAACGCGAGCGGGCACTTGAGGCGGGGACCCCTCGCAGGCAAGCAGTTAAGGGTGAAAGCGGTTGGTGTTATTGTGTGGATATGTCAGGGTTTTCAGGACCCGCTGCGAGGAGAAGGGTAATGAGAGCCGTTCTAGCGTGGAGGTGTTTGTTTAGGGAGCACCAGGAAGTATCTAATTAATGCCATCCCAGAGGTCCTGGTGAGGCCTGACCTTCTGTTCAAAGCCTCCAACGCCTCACCCTGCCTGAGCAGCCATCAGTGAAGCTTGAATTATTGATGGGAGGAGATGCAGCAGAAAACGGGGACAGATTTAGGATTTCTCCGTCGCATGTGCGTGCCTTGTGGTTTGTGTGTGAGCCACTGAGCTAACAGGATGTTGAACAATCTATAAAGGGAGGGTTAGATGAAACTAACCCCAAGGGCGGACATCTCTCAGGCCTGTAGGGAGAGAGCATCCTAAATAACATGCATTCTTGGGAGACCGGGGGTTAAAGGTGATGGGAGCGAGACAGCAGGAGGTGGAGGAAAAGCAACAGGATGAGCGAGGGCGAAACATGTTTCCTCAGTGGAAATGACAACAAGTGATAACCAGAAGGGGACAGAAGAGTGAAAGAAAGTTAAAGAGGCGTGATCTGAGGAATGTGCTTGTGTGAAATGCACCTAGACGCAACAAGGAGTGGAAACGGGGGCGGCGGAGGGAGTGCTGCGACTCCTAAATCAGGCTGATGCTTTTCCCAAATGCTTCTCTGTTATTTTGCCGCAGCTGGGGCTCGCTCACAGCAAACAGATGGAGGTAATAAAGCCAGGAGCTGGGTGGAAGCCGTGATCCCACTGGGCTTTCTGTGAGCCGGCACACTTCATCCCGGCCCTGACACACATAAAGCCCGCAGAGGATTGAGTGGGGCATGAATGACTGGTGGGCAAGGTGACCAGCAGGGTGGAGATTCAATCTGGGGGGAAACAGGCTGTGCACGAGGCTTAAGGTTTACGAATGATTCACAAATGGACTCCAGAAGTAAGGCCGCAGTCTTAAATATCAACAGTGAAGTTGTAGACTACAAAGGATGGAGACAATGTTCAGAGTGGGCAAACTGATACATCAAAACACAGCAAAGAAATGGTCTGACATTTTGGGAAATACATTTATTGGCTTTCTTGTTGAGAGTTTGATGGATGGGTCGAGGGTGAGGGATACTAAGTCCCTGCCTCTGGCCAAGAAATAGTTTCTTTGACATTTTTGCAGCTTAGTTTTTGAGACAGACAATATAAACTGTGTTAATTAGTGATGCTGGAGGGTGACCTACCTTTAATCAGAGCAAGGCTGATTGTTTCTCCACATCCATGTAACAAAACCCCACCAGCGTCCACAGACAGTATATGACAAGTGGATGAAGCTAACATGATGTCACATGAAGCCAGGAGTTTTGCATTTGAATGTTGCTTTTTCGAGCCAGAAATGACCATATTTGGACGTGAAGGGAGGAGTGAGGAGGCGGAGATTACACTTCCAGACCACCATACCTGTCAATTAAACAAACCACGCCTCTAAATACTAATTTTTTAAGCTTAATAACTATTTAATTATAAAATGATTCTCAGATCATATACTGTACATTGGGTTTCAGAAATGAGGCCAAGGCAGGAGTGCAAAAAAGTGCAATACTCCCAATGGCCACTAGAGGCTGACTCCAAAAAAATCATTCTAAAGTCAATATTTCATATCAGTGATCTGGTGGTCCATCTTCAAAAAAAAATAAAAATCCTAATAAGTAGATATTAGGCTTCAAAAAGACTAAGATTTAGGGGCGGAGATTGTTTGATTGACAGGTCTGGTCTCCAATGATGCCAGTGCTGAAGTCGAGTCTCTTACCAACTGGCAGCATCCTCGGGTTCACAGATGAGACCCGCCTCCTCCCTCCTCCTTTTATATCCAAATATGGTCACTTGTGGCTCCAAACAACCAACATAGTGACGTCACATTAGCTTCATCTATTCTGTTTACATCTATGTTTCACCACCACCACATCACGAACAAGAGGAGCTGGCTTTAATGACATCAGGGTGACTTGTAACGTGTGTTTCCCTAAATTCCTTGAATTAATTCATCCTCAACTTCAAGCACTATTTCCCCTCCAAAAAATCCACATCTGCTCTGAAGAATTCAGACGCGACAGTAATTTGACGTTAATAAATAAAACACTCTCATTGCCCGAGTTACCTTGAAATCACACAGATTGCATGAAATCTCTCCAGAATAGAAACCTGAACACTTCTGCATAAATTTGAAAGACTAATTAGCCTTTGGTGATTAGCTCCTGCTCTTGCTGCTTTATTCCCCCTCTCTTTTAATCCCAACCCACCCTTACACCTACGCTCTTCTCTGCTAAGTCATTAACAGCAAACCTCCCATGGGAACTGAAGCTACCTGCGTCAAACAAAACAAATACTAGCTTGTTTCATGCATCAGCCGCCCGAGCTCCTGGGAACTGGCAGAGTATGAAGTCAGGAGACGGCTGCTCCCGCTAATGTATTTTTAATCACTTGTGTACACTTTTTATTCTCCTGTCCAGACGGGAGACAGATGCAGTCAATCCTTGTGTCACCTTCCTATTATCTAACATTATTAAAGACTATTTCTGGGGGTGTTTTAGTCTGGCAATACCCAGCGTTTGCTCATTTCTCTCTCTTTTCTACATTATGTATAAACATTACGTGTGGAAGCAGAGATGTGGAGGAATACATTTTGTTGCCAGAGTGCTGTTATGTGTTTCACTGGACCTGAAAAGCTGCAGCCTTGGAGTCTCCAGCGTGATGTCAGGGGAGGATGGGGGTGGGTGGAGAGGAGGCAAGGGAGAGCTGTCAGGTGTTCAACCACATGCACTGCAACTCCTGAGTAAAGAAACATTAACTTGGCACGAAGGGAGAAAGTCTGCCACCTCGGTGAGATCATGGAGCAATCGGATCCCATTAGTATTACATGCCACTAACTCCCCGCACACACAAACAAATCACAGGAGGTGCCAGGACACTGTCTTTCGTCTAATTCAATAAACAGAGCGCTTGTGTTTACTTATAGAAGCTTTAACTCTGTTCAAAGCAATTCTTCTCTATCTCTCGCAACCTCCGGCCTCACTTTGTTTGGCAAGGCGAAGGCAATTTCAAGTATATATTCACACGCCTCTGTGTGTAAACACCCACAAATACGACGCTCAGACATCCTGTTTTTGACTCACCTTCCCTCTCCCTGTGGGGCTTACAAGCACTAATGTGGTCTGATCTCTGATGCAAGGTTCAAGCCACAGCTCGTAGTGGAAAAAAAAAAAAAGAAAAAGAAAAAAGGCAGAGAGGTGAAGGAAGCGTAGCAGAGGAGCCCACGAGAGAAGATAATGCGATGACAGCGATAACAGAGATGTCAGAGCAGGGGAGGTTTTGAGCTTTTGCAGAAGCAGCAGCAGCAGCAACATCCAGCCGAGCCAGATGTGACAGTCTGTGCTCTGTCTTCCCCGACAGAGCGAGAGTGATGGCTGCTTTGATCCAGCACAGGATCTGACATATTCTCACGTCTAATCCGAGCGCTCGACATCATCTCCGCTGGCACGCAAAAAGCCCCTGAAACATTGTGGTGTTTGTAAGCAAAGATAGAAGTTGAAGCTGGAAACAAAAGTCCTACAAAGCCACCTGTCGAGGGGGCGGGAGGTTGAATGTGACATGATTACAAATTGTTCCATTTAACTTTCATTATCTCCAGCGATTCTCGACTACGAGAAGCTGCACTGTATGGGAAATGTACTGCAGCGTGTTCACACTCAGTGTTTAGCTAACACCCCACCTGCAGCAGAGCAAATGTTATCATTGCAGAAAATGGACTGGTATGCATGTTGGTATGGACGGGAGCTGCCGAGCGGAAATCCACAGTTAAACAGCGCGAAGGCCCATTCAGCCTCTGTAAACAGTGGATAGGTGCTTCACCGTCTGGTTGGATCTGCTTTCATCTTTGGTTTGTCTCCCGGTCGACAGGCTCTGTAAACTCCTCCAGCCTGGAACTAAAACAAGAATGAGGTCTCTCTCTACAGCGAGGCCCGGCCGCAGATTGACACTGTGACTTCATGACAGACTCTCTAATCCTCCATCTATGATACGGAGATAGGAAGCGATGAATGTGGGCTCTGAGGGATTTGCCCTCAGACACTGCTCTGTGTTTCCCCGTATAATAACAGACATGTCCATGCATACATTTGGGTGCTCCTGGTAATGTCCTCTTTAAATATTCCTCACACACAACTACGTCTCCTCCTGTTACTGTATTTAGGTGTAATGTTAAAGGCTACGTGTACCATGTACTCCATTACACTCCAAAAGGACGTAGCGTATGTCTAATTTTACTACACAGTCAATTATATACATGGACTAGATTTTTTTATACTTTATACCTACATTAGTTTGAGAGACATTAATATTACCCTTCTTAGTGCAAGGAACAGGGTCAGTGGATATAGCACATAACAGCAACAGTGTTCAGTCAATAGCAGGGGTGGGCAATCCTGGTCCTCGAGGGCCGCTATCCTGCAGGTTTTAGATGTGTCCCTCTTCCAACACACCTGATTCAAATGATCAGCTCATCATCAAGCTCTGCAGAAGTCTGATAATGATCCTGATCATTTTAATCAGGCTATAGACCAGGATTGCCCACCCCTGGTCTATAGCATTAGCACAGCTGTATTACACCTTAGTGGAGGCTTGTGCTTTCTAATTTATCTACAGAGTCACCATAAAGATCATGTGTGGTTTAGAAACAACTATATCAACAACTTCTGCATGAACGTCTGGTTGTGTTAATTGCTAAAACAATGACCTAACATAGGGATTATTAAATAAATATCAACATGTTGCTATCATGATGCATGGCGGTAGACCTGCTCCAGAAAAAACATAATTTCAGTTGAGCTAAAAAAGCAGTTCAGCGTTTTTTGTTTACATCACAATAATGTCTTCAAGGTTTGCAATCCAGTGACGGTCGGGTGAGCTCAAACTTCTGAGAAAGATCATCCGATAGGTTTAAAAGAAGCAAAGGTCTGTAAATAGACTTCAAAAAAGTTTCCTTTGTGATGAGTACTTTTACTTTTGATGAAAACATTTAGCTCATAAGCATTTATGTGAACCCAAGACATTGTTACTTTGTGACATTGTTTCTTGTACTTAAGTAAAAGATATGAAAACAGTTCCACTTTCTTTGTTGTCATTAAATTAATCCGCAGGTTGATGATGTCTGCATCATTAATCTGATTAATCTGATTTTAAATTGTTCCTGCCAGAAACTAAAAGTACATTCTGCTCATGTAGATGCATTCAATCATAATGACTTCACTTTCATCTCAACAGCGGCTGAGAGACTCTTTTATTTCAAAGCACAAGAGTTTTGGCACAAGAAGGCCGTGGTTATGACAAACCAGCTCCTCTGGCCAATTTCTTTGTCTTGGACTGTCACACAGAGACAGACAACCTGTAGGTATATTGTAAGTGCCTCTTAACAGCAGCATCTGCCTCATAAAAAATCAAATTGGGCTGCTAATGCAGGCGCAGCTGATCCCTCACCCTTGGGGCGCGAACCAAAGAAAATGTCGGATAAACTCTACACAGACTAAATCACAAGCCATAGATTTAGCCTGGGTAGTGTTTATCCACCAATCGCTTTGGATTACTGAACAGCACAGAGGATATTGTTCAGATATGGTTCCCTGTTGTGTAGAACAGAGCCCAGAATAAGATGCTCAGCCCCAGACAGGAACCAGATGTAATCCACCCACACAAGGAGCCGTGAGGAAACAGTCTCATACCGGAGCCATCGCGTGTCTGCAAGCTGTCATGAGCTGCAGGTTATCAGATGTGAGGAGAATGTGCTGAGAGGTTCTGTTGGGTGTCATTTGTGCTAATGTGGCAACTGAATATAAATGGTCAAGAGAAGCATAAAAGATAAACAAACATTTACCGTATTTTCCAGACTATTGAGCGCATCTGTCTATAAGCTGCTATTAAACTTATTCGAACAGTTTCATGTGGTCCACTCTGACCGGGTCTGATGTGACGACGCTAAACGTATCAGCTGCACAGAGCTTGCTAGCTTGTAAAAAGCTAACAAGCTACGTGCCGCCGATACATGAGCCACACTGGTGTTTAAGCCGCAGAGTTCAAAGCGTCGGAAAAAAGTAGCGGTTTATACTCCGGAAAATACGGTACTTTTTTTTTTTTACTTTTTAGAATTTAGATTCAGTTAAACTCACCATCTCCTAACCATAAGGAAAACTTCAATTTCAAAAACAGTTTATTAAAAAGCTTATTAGAACGATTGAAATGAGGAGAAAATATAGACCTAGCAGGAGTGAATTTAACATAACCAGTGCTCATTGATTTCATCTAGTTCTCAGTGAGTATGTGGGTAATTTTTCACCTGCACTTCAGTAATAATTACAATCACAAGCACCTCGAATTTCGATGAGCTGGCTGCTTTTCCTGCCATTCAGATCCCATCTGGATCGACGTCCTTGTGTTTTAAAGTGGCTCTTGTATTTGGTAAAAAAAAAAAAAAAAAAACATCAGCTCCTTGTTGAATTTGATCTCTGTGTGAAAAAGTCAAAAAGGGTTTTGTATATTTGATAAAGGAACAGACGACAGTGAAAACATAAAGCCATTAGAGCAGGATCCACTGTAAGTCTATTGTACAGTATGGTGCTGAAATGTAATGATTGGTAGATATGGCACATTATATAAATCAATTTCAAGGAATTATTATGATATAGAAATGTATTTATTTTTAGATTATTTGCATCTGTCGTCATAGCTAACACGATGTCACCCATTGGTTCACATTTTGAAGCCGGCATTTCAGCGTCACCATGTTGGTTTTTTTCAAGCCAGAAGTGACCATTTTTGGGCATGAAGGGAGAAATGAGGAGGCGGGATTGACCCTTGAACCTGAGGACCCTGCAAAATGTGTATGAAACCTGTCGCCCCTAAATATTCTTCTTTTTTAAGCCCAACATCTGTTGTGTAGTGACTGAGTATTTCATAATTAAAAGTAACAATTTTTGAATGGAAGTCAGATGGAGCCAGCATCTAGTGGCCATTGGTAGTATTGCACATTTTTGCACCTTGACTTTCTCTTCACTTATGAGACCAAGTCAGTGGTGTAAATATGGATGGTGCAAACGGTGCACCTGCACCAGGGCCCAGATGCTGTCAGGGGCCCATGAAGGAAGAAAAAAAAGCAGCTGTCCAGAATTGCCACTGGCCCCATTATTGTGAGTTGGGGCGGGTCGGTAAGGTAATGCTGAGTGGCTGGTATGGGAGGAGTAAAAGATCATTTGTCCAATCACGTTGATACCTGTCAGTCATGATGAGTCGCGATGGTGTGAGGTGCGTAATTGTTTCTCATTTCAGCAAGAAAAAAAAGCAAGTGGATGAAAATTGACGAGAAAACGCAGCATCACGTTTAGCGTTAGCCTAGCATCTCTTGAGTGGCTGTGCGTATGTGTCCATGTGTGTCCGTGCCTGCATGTAGCGTGCACGAGGTGTCCTTGTGTTTCGGGCGGGCGTGGGGGCACAAAAAAAATATTTGCACCGGGGCCTATACCCATGATGTTATGCTAGTGGACCTACTTGATTCATTTATTCACACAGTCTATGGTTTTCACAGGATTTAGTTCATGAAAAAGATTTGTAGTTTTACTCATATTTACTGGGTAGAAATATGGATCCATAGTGTGCATTACAGCAATTAGTGTCAGATGTGGGACTCAGCAGCACACATTTAATGTCAGATCATTGCAGTTTCAGTTCACATTGCTGTTGACAGTGAAGTCTAACTGCAGAACTTTATTCAGCTTTGTTCCAGGCCCCAGATAAATTTCAAAAAACTCAAACATGGTTTATTCACAGTAATCACATCTGCTCTTCAGCGGCTTCGTCAGGGGAGAAGAAATCTGAACCCTAAACCTCCACAGGAGTTAATGTCATCATTCCTTTACGTTAAAAAAAAAAATCCATAAGGTTATATTTCATTTGATGTGAATGAATGATAAATTTTCTTTTAGCTTCAACCCTACTGTGGTCCCCGACTTTCACTTCCTGTTAGAAGCAGCAAGAATAATTCAGTTCAGATGTTTTGACACCAGAGGAGGAAGTGTCCTGTTCTCAGCACCGCTCTGCACACCTCCCTCGTATTTTCCTCAGTATGTACCCAGCCTGTCAGAAGCAGAGGCACACAGATCTTTTCCTGTTTTGACTATTCCTGTCTCCACTCCTTCCTGCTGAGCGTGTTTGTGTAAAACGTCTGCATGTAAGACGTTACACTCGCACCAGTTGGCAGGTGTCACTGGGAGATAGAAACAGGTGCAAGTGCTATTGATTTTCCTCCATGAGCTGGTGAATGTGCATAAAGGATTAAGGTAAAAAGCACAAAAAAAAAAAAAAAA
>OOFC01015496.1:12871-25874 GCA_900323345.1 Pseudochromis fuscus
ATGAAAAAAAAAAAAAAAAAAAAAAAAAAATAGTGAGAATGTCCAGATGTGCTCATTGCAGCTCATCGGAGCAGAAGCTGGAGTTCATCAGTTTCTCTAAGGCTGTTGTTCTCCCCTCCAACAGTGTTCAAGCAGACAGAGGGTTTTTATAATTTGCCGAATCCAATGAAGACTTTTGTTCTTGTCATTTAGTGTGAATTTAGGGTTGCAAGATGTATAACCGTTGTCTCTGGGATAATAATTGCAAAAAGCTGCCTCACCAAGATGCTTTATTACTGTTTAGCAGCTTGTGTTTATGCATCTGTGGATCTGCTGGTGTGAGACATAAAACTTGTGAAAGCCTCCATTCTTGCTGCTGATTTATTAACTCCTGGCCACAATCCTCTTGACGAATGATTAAGAATAAATATCAAGGTCTTTGTGCGACCTCTCCACCAGAATGCAGCGAGCTGGTTAGCAGCCGTCGTAGTAGCAACTGCAAAGTGAAGTGTGTGTGTGTGTGTGTGTACAGTATGTGTGAATTGATTCAGCATTGCTAGCTGTGCAGTGCGGTGCTGTGATGAATCACTGTAATTTGCGCAGCCTGCAAAGGAGGCGATACCACAGACTATTAAAGACAGCAGCCCTGCATTGATTACCATAGCAGGTAATTGCTTGGTGAAGATAAAATCAGTGCTAATCCTGAGATGTTGTCAGGTTTTGAAACAAGAAAAACTTTTGATCTTTCCAGCGGGTATGTAAAAAGCCTGGCCATGCCAAAAGAGATAAGCTGAAGTGGACCAAATCAATTCCTGCAGTGGGTTAATTGCTTTTCTGTGCATGTCTAGCACATTTTAAGAGAGAGTGGGATTGTTTTTATATTGATTCACTGCACAAGGAAGATTTTAATTTCCCCCAACCTCTCTGGCAGTGCAGACAGTCTGAGGTTAGAAAATCCAATTATCTGGGTTTGCCCCAAAACTCTACTAAAACCACAGGAGAACAGTGGTATTGAAATGACTGACATGATTCAACTGGGCTTTTGAAATTTTGAGTGACTTAGAGATACAGATCAATAGATCACCCCAAGGTCACAGAGATAATAAACAGGTTCAGGGAAGCTTGTAGGCTTGTGCCCTCTGTGGACGACTTTGTCCTGGGAAATATGTGGTGTGAAAAGCCTGAAACATGTTGTGACTCACTGCAAAGGCGGCGAGACGTTTAGTGTTGCAGCAGCGTTTGAGCATTTTAAGTATTTTTGTGTTGATGGCAAAATGCAAAATAATTCAAAAAGAATAAATGCATGAAAAAAATTGCTGCTTTTTTGAGTGTAAAGTTTGAGGAAATTATTTACATTGCAAGTAGAAGAGATACTCGAGAGAAGCAGTTTAATATGGAGAGAGTGAGATATTATTTGACAGCAGTTTAATGTATTCAGCAACAGCTAAATATGTGGTCTCTAAGTCTGGTTCTTTAAAAACTGTTCTGAAGTTTTTTGACTGTGAACTCCAAAGATGAGTGTTCATGTTTTTAATATTTAGCTCTTTACGTTCCCACCAGCTACAGTGTGAAGCAACATAAAGCGAGATGACTTGTAATCATGACCATATTAGGGAGCCCCATGGCAGAAAGTCTGTACTCAAGATCCCCACAAACTCACATCTGCTGCTGCTGCCTCCAAGCTCCCACCAAGGACTGTGTTTATGGCATCTTTACTATGCCAGAAAACCATGTCAGAGTTGAAACCAGAGACTGTTTATAGAAGTGGTGAAGCAACAAATGAGGCCGATGCAGAAGTGCAAAAAAGTGCTGTTGAAGCCAATAATGTAATAAAGTAAATAACCCTAAGTATATTTGTTTGTTCGCTGTTATTTTATTTTGGTGCTCATTACCTTCTATTTAAGCAGCTATGGTTAACTTCCGGGTTTTTTATTTGTGATACTTTTATTTTGGAGAGAATTCTTCCTGTTTTAACTTTTCAGCGCAGGTTACCATAGCGATGAACAAGACAACGAAAAGGAAAAGGATCACACAAAGCAAAGAGTTTTGTTTTTATGCCTAGCGGCCCCCCTTGATGGAGTCACAAGCTCTTACAGTGTTAACGGTGTCTTAGGTGTTTTTAGGTGTTTTTCGGTGTTAAAGGTGTTAATGGTTTTTATGGTGTTTACGGTGTTTACGTTTACCACCATTAAATTCGAATACATCAGTAAGTGGCAACCTTCATTCCCAGGGCGGGGAAAGTTACACGTAATAACAGCTGATAACGTAATAAAAGTCCTGAACCGATAACGTAATAACTGTTGGCCAGTAGCGTAATGGTTTATTACGTTGTTGGCTCAGTTATTACATTTGCAAAGTTTTTTTTTCTTTTACCAGGCCAATGACGTGATAAATTATTACGTTATTTCCAAAAATTATTACGTTATCGGTTCAGGACTGTTATTACGTTATTGGCCAGTTATTACGTTATTGGCCTATTACATTTCAAAAAAAGCAAATTTATTACGTTATCGGCTGTTATTACATTATTGGCTTCAACAAGTGCAATACTCCTGATGGCCACTAGATGCTGACTCCAATTCACTTCAATCCAAGAATCCTCATTTTCAATAAATTTTTCCCACGTTGTTCTGATGTCATTAGCTAAAGTCAGTTATCATCAGTGATCTGGTGAAAAAAACCCTCATTGAACAGATATTAGGCTTCAAAAACAGGAATAATTAGGGGGCGTGGTCAGTTTGATTGACAGGTCTGGTTTTAAATGAGAGAAGCTCTGTATTGTGTCCTCAGTGTCAAAGGTTAGTCCCTCATATCCAAATATGGTCATTTCTCGATCCAAACAACCAACATGGCGACGTTTAAATGCCAAACTCCCACAAGCCATCAGGTGACTCCATGTGAGCTTTTTTCACTGCAAATCACTCTATGGTTTCACATCAGGGTTTAAAACAGCTTTTATAAATGACAGTGAGCTGCTAATGACTGCAATCTGTTACTGCCACTGGGTTCATTGTGAAACTCAAAAGCTACTCCTGCTAAAATTTGTGCTTAAGTGTGGGCTACAAAAGTCAAAAAGCTAAATCTCAAATGCATCCTTACTTCGAGGTTTACAACAAAACAAAAAGCTGTAAGTGCGGTTCCCAGAATACGTGGGGGGTAATGGGCAGGAATTAGCATTTTGCTCTTTCAGCCCTCCATTAATCCATTAATTCAGTCTCCCATTAATTGGCTGCATTCAGCAAGAGTGTTTCAGTGTGACGGACTGTGATTAAATCAGAATAATTCTAGCATGTTCTTCTTAGTGCTGTTTTTTTATAATTGAATTCTGTCTGTACATTGTAATAGCCATGGCTGCAGGGGAGAGCGCTCTTTCTGCTCACCTTGATGTGGTGGAGACAGAGATACAGCCACGGGCCATAATAGAGACTTCACAAGACTCTGGGAGAAGAATACAGCAGTGTGATGATCACTTCAAAGCCGTCAGAGGGCCTATACATAATGGATGACACAGGAACAGTCCGCTCTGAAGTGCATTGTTCTTCCCTCCCAATTAATTTAGAGGTAATTATTCCTTGGGCACCTTAATAAGATGAGAGGCCGCTTGAGAGAGGATGCTGCTACTACTGGAATTAGAAAACACGCTCACAAGCAAAACTGCAATCATACGCCAGTCACTCATACGTGCTCTTCAACACTGTCCATCTTCACTGCAAACATCCACATTTGGCCAGTAACACATTTACTTAATCCAAAAGTCAGAATGTTCAGAAGCAACAGATGTGGAGATGTTTGGACTGTTGGTCATTTTCTCGCAGCTGAGGCAAGTAACAGAAAATAACCGCCTCAGAAAAATATCTTAATTTTTAAATAATGCAACAGAAGCTAATGCTAATTGAGATTTTCAGTGTTTTTGTTGTGAAAATTCCCAAAATTATACATCTGTCACTAAACAAAAATATCTATTTAATACAGAACCAATACTTCAAAATAAGTCAAATTATCATATTTCACATGTATTTGCAGTAGTAAACTTTCATTTAACAGTTTCCTATACGAACATTTTAGGGTTGTTCACACTTAAAATTGTTTTTTTTTTACCTTAAGTTACATATGATGTGTAAATTCACAATTTATTTTTGTAACCTTATTGATATTTTTGTGAAGTAAAAAGAAAAATACTGATTGTTTACAGTGTATTTCAGTAAATTCAGTAGTAAACAATTCTTTATTTTTTTAGAATTTTTTTTTTTGATCCACCAGCTCCAGGTCAACGTCATAGATAATTTGAACTTGGTTTCACTTAATACTCTGTTTTATTCACCGCCAACCAGTAATTGCTGCATCATGCTAACTAACTACCGTATTTTCCGGACTATTGAGCATACCTGTCTATACGCGGCACCTGTCTAAAAGCCGCTATTGAATTTATTCGAACAGTTTCATGTGGTCCACTCTGACCGGGTCTGATGTGACGAGGCTAAATGTATCGGCGGCACGAAGCTTGCTAGCTTGTAAAACGCTAACAAGCTTTGGCCCCCGGGTTCAAAGCGTCCGAAAAACGTAGCGGCTTATAGTCCAGAAAGTACGGTAACTCATGCTGGCAGAGAGACCAAACAGGTGAACAATAAACTAAAAGAATTTTTTATAAATTAAAATGGGTAAAAATCTCTTTGGATCAAACATCTAATAAGGTTCAATTATTCAATCGACCCATTGCTACTATAAAAATACTAAAAATAGCCACTAGTAACTTTCCACGCAGCACTCAGTGAAGTCTATTTTTGTGTCTGGGAGTTTTTCCAGGACGTTTCCAAGGTGTGAACTTGTGGTGTGTGTCTGGCAGGTTGCCAGTCGGAAAACAGCATCACTAATGCATGCGGCCCATTTGGATGCAAAGGGAAAGGAAGCCAACGCTGTCCCTGGTATATTTGGAGAAGTTGAGGAGGCTGCTGTGTTGCCGCAGTGTTTGTTTGTTGCTCAAGAGTTTGTGAGGCCTCGTGGGAGACTTCACACAACACACACACACACACACACACACACTCACACACAGCACATAGGGAGTGATGATGATGTACAGCCTGGGTGTATTGAGGAGCCTCCTCAGCAGTACCTGGTGCCAGGAGAGCGCAGTGACTCAGGCTGACACAGCGGGAGAGCGGGGCCAAGGAAACTACTATCTGTTCCCAGTGCACCACAACTCCTCCTCTGCCTGAAACAGTGCGGCTTTGAGGCTCCGGGAGCCGACTTTCCAAAGGCTCCCCGGTCTTGTAGTTAATGGCATTGTTGTTTAATGTGGTCTATCTGCTGCTTTTGTCCCTGGATGTTGAACATTTGCAAGTCTGAGTTTTTATTTTATCTCCTTCCCTTAAGAGCCTAATAATCTCCTCGTTTTTCTGTGCTGCGCTAAATAAGTCAAGAAAAAAAAAAAGCACGTTTGGTTCCTGCAGAACATCTTGATAAAATAATGACTCAATTAATAATAATAACAAAAGAGACTTAACATTTGAAATCATCACCTCCGGGTGTGGGGGGGTGGAAAAGTAAGAGAACAGATAGCAATAACAATCCCCGTAGTGCGAGTCTCAGTGTTTAAAATTCGCTGTCAGTTTGATGGGAATTATTTCAGTATTATGTTTTAATTATGTCTGTGCTGCACACTGGAGATTTTCTTTTGACAACAACATCAGTATCCAGTGCGTCTGCAGCAGCTATAGGCAGTGTCTTCCATCTCTCGCTTTTACAGTTGTTTGTCTGTAAAATATTTGGGCTGAATTGTCCAAGGCCTCATAAAAAATGCATAGTTTCTGCTTTTAGTTAGACTTAATATTCTCAGTTTAAAAATAACAATGGGACTTACAGTATTTCCATCAATTAAAGGGTCTTTTTATTAACTTTACCAGATTGCAAAACAGAAGGAGGAGTAGTTAATGATGGTATGGATAGTAAACAGTCGTGCTGCACATAGAAACTTCAAACCATAATTTAACCTTCAAAAAAACTTCTTTTTCCAACATCTTGTCAGCGTTATGTATTTTGCATGAGTATTTTTTGAAGTGAAGCTGCATAACGACAAAAAAAACTTCAGGAAACTTGTTTGTTTTTGTTGTCATCTGAATAACAGATAAGGCTTCGGCTAACAGGAGACTTGCAGGTGATGTTTAACAGCATTCATAATATCGTTAAAGGTGAAGACATGTCAAATAGGATTAAGGGCTAATTGGTGTTTAAAAGGTGGCTTTGTCAAGAGTGTTTTCCCTCGGTAGTGCTGTAAGTACTGTAAGTGGTCAAGCCAAGTGTCACGTCACGTTGTCATTGTCATTTATAAGACGATATACTGTGGCTCTTGCTGAAATATTATTAGTAAATCTTGTTTTGTTTGTTTGCTACATCTTGGAGATCATTATCACCAGCAGCCCGCCTGCTGTTTGCAACGACATTAGTGAGACACGCTTCCCTCTCCTACTGTCAGATGTATTGTATATTTTTAATACTGCTTCAAATTCACCTCCCAAAAAAACATTAAAGCTCCTTGTGTGATGTGCACACACACACACACACACACACACACACAGGGTTCTGATGATCCTATGGTTCATATTTAAAGCCCAGATAACACAGAATTATCAATCTTGTATTTCACAGAAGCAGAGGAGTGGGACCAGTCAAGAGGACAGGGCAAACAAGACGGCGCCGCTGCCGCAGATTAAACTCATGTCAAGCTGCATTCTCTGCCCGACTCCTCTCCATGCAGACAGCAGATGGCCTGCAGGATGACATGTCAGCAGGGCACTCATTGCTATGCATAAAAACTACTGTCAACTGTCTGCGAAAAGGGGAGAATAATGTGGAACAGGGTGCAGTGATTTGGAGCGAGGAAAGATTTAATGAGCAACAGAGCGTCTTGGGGACGGCTGTGGAAGTGACGTGGCTGAATCCTAAGCAATTCAAATGATGTTGTGTGGAGGCTTTTCCATCTCTAATGTGTGCTTATACCATTATTACAAGTTCTTATAAATATATTACAAGTCCTGCAGGAGGCTTAGTCTGTTTCATATTTGTTTCTATATTTGGCAAATTCTAATTCCCATGCAGGACAAGGGAGGCTGCTCCAATCTCTGTAAAACAGCAACAAGGCAGCGTGCCTCGCATTCACACAGCCCATGTCATATTTTCCACAGTGAAAAGTAGAGGGCCAAGCACTTGGCTCACAGATCGGACTATCAGGCCATCTGCCGCGCCGTCCCACAAATTCACTCTTTTGTGCGATGCTTGGTAATCAAGTCATCTAATGTTTCCATTTACTTCATGCCACTACTCATCTCCACATGCCAACTTCCCAGCCATTACGCAGCACAAGCCATGATGCTGGCGTATATCCTCTTACATACCATTAGTCTTATTCAGGGTTTGACAACAATCACGGAATTGGCAGAAATGGGCACTGAACACCCTCCATACACACTTATCACGTGGAGGCATGTTCACGTAAAGGATTTAAAAGCAAGTAAAATGACCTACTGGAAGAGTGTGTGTCTGCGTGTGTGCTGGAGGGGCTGTGAAAGCTTTCACAGTGAATCTATGGAAATACATGATTTTAAATCAGTGCGGGAGAGAGAGAGAATGAAACAGGAGTGCAGTGTATGCAGAGAAAAAAGGGAACAGAATTAAGAGATTAAAGTAGCTGCAGGATTAGGCTCCAGGTTTTAATGATGGAAATGGGAAAGCTGTGAACAGAGTCTGACACATTCTCTCTGGCCCTCTTCTGCTCTTCACCGCCTCTCTGCAGAGCATGTGTCTCCTGCTGATTGCGTGGATGGCCTCCAGGGAGAGTCAGCTCTGCCCTCCATTAAACAACATACATTTGTTTAAAGAACATTTATGTGCAAGCGCATGTTCCCTGAAGCAACACCGCCACACTGGGTAACGAATAATACATGGACTGGATTTCTATTTTTGCTGATGCACGCACACACACACACACACACACACACACACTCACATGCATAACTCCTGGACTGTAAATAACAGGATTAAGGTAATAGTTTGGTTAAAGCACTTTACAGTGCATGATTTACAGTAATCAGGCTTCCAAAATAACCCGGGTTTGCATAATCAGGATAACGTCTGGAAGGATGTGTAATCACTTACAGGAAAAAAATTCTTATTAATGCCACAAAATAAGTGACAGAAAGTGGCAGAAATTGGAGGAACTGTGTTGGTGGTTAATCTATAGGAAGTTACATGATTTATGTGGCTTAAAGTAAACACTGTTATGTTGTCAGGTAAACCAGTTTTGATTCACAGCCATGCCGTTTCTTAAAAGAAAATAACCTTTAAAGGAATATTATGTAAAAAATAACAGTTATTTTTTGGTGCCTCTGTTCATTGTTGTAAGATTTCTAGCTTGTGGCTAAATTTCTGTCAAAACTGACCGACTTGGCTCATGATCAAAACTTGGCAACGACTTTGCAACGCAGCCAAACATCAAGCAAGTGCAACAGCAAGCCAGACAATACTACTTACTAATCCAAAATGCAAGAAAACCAGCACAGTCTCTCTCGGCGCCAGAACATGCAGTCAGGGAGCAGAGCAGGACACGCTGTTCATTTCATCACATGTCAGTGCACCATCGATTTTTGTTACTATGATTTGACTCTATGTAGAAAGGACAACACCAGTGTGATATGCACCAACTGGCCTGTGGACTCCCAGTTTGAAGCCAGGAGATCAGCATTTGAACAGGTTGGTTGTTTGGAGCCAGAAGTGACCACATTTGGATATGAAGGGAGGAGTTAGGAGGCAGGTCTGACCCATGAGCCCGGGAACCAATGTTTATGAGACTCAAATTAATATCTGGTCTCATTGGAGATCAAACTAACCACACCTGTAAATCTTCCTCTGATATCTACTTAATGATGAAATGATTTTCAGATGGACCAGATGACTGAGGAGAGGAGTTGACGTTAGATAATGACATCAGAATGACTGAAATAAATGTATTGACTGAGTATTTCATGATTAAAAAGGATGATTTTTAGAATTGAAGTCAGGTGGAGACAGAATTTTTGGAGCTAGCCTCTAGTGGCCATCAGGAGTATTGCATGTTTAAACTTTTGCATTGGTTTATTATTATTATATTTTTAGATCCGGTTGCTTCAACTGTTTCAATACACACTATATGGATTTAATTCATATAAAATGTTAACCCTTTAATTCCGAGTGTCTTTGAATTACCGTAATTATGGCACCGTTTGTGCAATGGGAATGAGAGCTGAGATGTTGCACTGTACAGTCAATATGGTGTCATTACAATAATTTCACCAGCATCTCTCCCAGAAGCCGGCAAAGTAGGTGATTTACTATATACTGTGTCTTGTAAGAGTGTAATAACAGTGATGATAAAGCAACACGGATTTTGATTTTAGAGTTTTAATGAACAAAAACACTGCAATTGCACATGAGTGTTAGCTTTTGCTTGTTAAATTTGAAATCAAAATAAGCATAAAAAGTCCAGGTGGACATTCGCAGGCTCAGGTGTTTAAAGGGTTAACGACCAAGTGAAGTACCTGGAGTGTTGCATTAAGACAAAGAACAATAGTTACAGTGCATGTAAAGCAATTGTGCTTTTTTTAATATCTGGGTCTTTGCAAGCAATGAGTTGCACTGATATCATCGCAGTGGTGCGTCACCTCTTGGAATAACTTTAACAAAGCCTTTGATTAAGGTCACCGCAAACCACTGATGATGAAAAACAGCAGGATTTAAAGTTTTTAAACCAGCATGAACCCGTAACTGTGTTAGACAGCTTGGCTGCCTGCTCCAATTTTAGGCTCAATAATTAGGCGTCACGTTTCTCATCTCCCCTGAAGCCACATTTTATTAGCACATATGTACTACTTGCACAAAAAGTTAATCTTTAAGTGTGAAACTCATCCTGACTTCCAAAAATACTAAAATACCCGAACACCACTCACTTCAGCACTGTAGTTTTTTTTTTTTTCTTACAAGGATCACTTTCAGCTGTGCTTTAATTGTCAGGAGAGCTGACTGTACTGAAGATAACTCGTGCCCTGCAGAAATGAGATGCTAATGTATTGCTGGCCATTTGAAATAAATCTGCAAGGTGCTCCTTCATGCAAATCCAAGGCGCCCAGTGTGTCAGCAAAATGGCAGAAAATCGGATACATTTGTGGAATGAAGATGCGAGAGCGTGCCACGAGATGTTTACGTCGGGTTTCCTCTGACACTCTTGCTCTTGCTGAAGGCGGCTGTGGTCAATAGGGCATTACCTAAAAAACACGAGGAATCTCATTGTCGGTCGTCCCCTTTCTCCTTCAGAAAACCTTTATTGTGATTATATGTGAATGCGAGTGATGCTTCTGACATAGGAGATGACTCAAAGCGTTGGCCTTGAATGCTCTGAGACTTTAGGAAATGACTTTAAAGAGAGCCCTCCATGGTCTACCTCTGTCCAGTTATAATTACCATTGCTACATTTCCGGGGGTTTGATCTCACAACCTTAAATATTCTGTCAAAGGCTGTTTTTCTGTCAGTCCTGGCCCCACTAGACTGCTTTACCTCTTTATTTCAAAGGAGAAGTATTCCCTTTGTTGAAGGGCTGATCCTATCGACTTCAGAGATCAAATTCTCATAGTGCATCCATAATAAGGGCCAGCATCAGGGGGTTATATCCCCCCCCAAAAAAACACAGACAAAGGGTAAAAGAGAATTGATAAGTGAACAATTTCTCATAGAGATGCCCAAATGCAAATCAGCGACTCTGGCTTTGGATATGGGACGCCTGTTTTGTCTAACAGGACTCAAACACAGCAGACTGTGCAGCTTCTGCGACAGTAAATAGGAATTTTTAATCTGAAGGACTCATCGTTTCAATCCTTTTGCCTGCATCCTGACTCACGCGCTCTGATGGCACTCCTCTGAGCTCGGGAGCCCGGCCAGCATGCTGTCGCTGTCCGAGCCAGCGTCGAAAGATGAGAAATATGAGAAAAGGAGCTGATGAGGCAATACTCTCTAATGAGCTTCAAGGCAAAATCTTTTATATTGATTTCTCAGCAGTTGGCTGCCAATTGGAGGAGGCCTGTGTGTTGATGCTGGTGCGAAATGTTTTAGTTAAGAATGAATGGATGGCATACGTTGCGTCACGGTGTAGCTGGTAAGAAGAGTAGCCGGCTGTTTGGAGACTCTTTAGGACAGTGACAAACCTTAATCTGTTGCTAATCCTCTACTCAGAGCAAGAGGATATTGCTGTTGCCTCCTTGGCGGTTACCAGTGTGCCTGATAAAAACTATTCTATTTGTCTGATGTTTAACGATGTTTAACTTCCCCTCTCTCCCAGCCAACACTCGGGGATTAATGCTTTAACCTCAGTAATAACTCAGGGCAACACAGAGCTCAACTGCATCAGGTTGGAGGCTGCTGCTGATAGAGGCTCTGGGATAAGACAACATCATTAAAAATCCAACCAGAGATGTCGCAGACGGCCACCGGGCTCATTACAGCCAAATGGACGAGCTACAGGTTGGACTCAGGTGAAATGAAGCAGATAGACAAAACAAAATGATCAAAACAGAAAGAAATTAAGCATCAAAACATCATCAAAGCTGCCATCAATAAGACAAAACTCTCTGTGTAATACTTTGCTGCTCGCCAGAAGCTTAATATGAATTTACGCAGGGATGTTTTTGTAAAACAGCAACAAAACAGTAATTTGATGGTCTCTTGCATCAGTGATCATTTCATAGTAGAAACAAGACGCTGGTGGAGGAAAAATTATCAAAAGGGGTTTAAAAATTTAAAAAGTGCTTTGTGTACCAAGTTCAAATTGCAGAAAAATAATTAGGCGAGAGTCACAATGCCAAGAAAGTTTTTCGAATAAAGCGAGTGCAGTGTTTTTGGGGCCAAACGCACAGACAGACGCAACAGTAATACAGTGCACCACAATGCTTAGTAGCATTTTATTGTGAAGTGGAACTAGTCCAAGAGGAAACTATTTGAAATTCAGTAATTATGAATCCCAATAAGCCTCTTTAACTTCAGCTGGCCCCACAGACTGTAAATAACTGGTGCATATATTGGTTTTGGTTGACTACAGTTTTGATGCCTACACTTTGGGAACATAGTCGTCACAAAACTTTGTTTTTTGGAGCCAGAACTGATCCTCACTCCTCAAGCCAGGAAATGACATTTGAACGTCGCCATGTTGGTTTTTGGAGCCAGAAGTGACCATATTTGGATATGAAGGGAGGCGTAAGGAGGCGGGTCTGAGTTTTGAACCTGAGGTTACTGTCCAAGAATGACACTAAAACCTCATCACCCCTCTAAATATTCTTCTTTTTCAGTGTTTACATAATTATGATTTTGATTGATGATATGAATTAACTTTAGCTCATGAAATCCAAATAGCTGGTGAAAAAGGTTTTTTTGGAGCCTCTAGTGGCCACTGGGGGGTATTGCACTTTTTTTTGCACTTCCACATTGGCTTCAGTTTTGAGACCCAGTTGCTTCGTCCATTTCTATCTATGAATGTGTCACCCAGACCCCATTCTCACTAATAGCAAGTTATAATGAGCACTAAATAGACCAATTGGACCACAATGAACACACTTCTGAAGATATGTGATGTTACATATATGTTACCAAGTTCACACATTTGTTCACAAAGTTTAGTAGATATCACTTTAAAGTCGAGCTGTATATGGAAGTTGTCAAACCATTTAATGGTCTGGTGAAACTTGTGTAACTATGGCTTCTTATGTGTTAGTTACCTCTCTTACAATTGTAATGAATAGAGAAATTAACCATAGAGGCAAAAACAAAGCTTTAAACACATTTATTTCTGCTGTGACATTGAGGTTTATGGGGATTGACTCACTTTTGGAGCCTGCCTCAAGTGGCCAATTAAGGAACTGCATTTTTTTTATTTTTTTATTTTTTCCCCACTTTTGGATTGGCTTGATTTTTCTTGCCACTTTGCTTTTTTGTGTGTCTGTGAAGATTTTCAGC
>OOFC01015497.1:0-11797 GCA_900323345.1 Pseudochromis fuscus
CTTCAAAGCTATAAGGTCCTTGGAGTGACATTAGTATGCTGCTCACATGTACAATAGTCTGTAAGCAATGGACATTGAATTAGGGGAGAGGTTTATGCTGCAGGTCTGGCCCCAGAACACATTAATCTTTTATTTTCCATCGATAATGTGGCACAGCTAATGATGAGGTAGAGATTAAGCAATAATAAACACAACATGTTGTACAGTGTATAACGGCATGACCATGACGAGACCACAAAACTGTGCTGGTGGAAATATTTGTTGGAGCAGCTTAGACTTATTTACCAATCACTAAAACCATGTTGGAAACATGCTGTCTGCTCTTCTGGGATCTGGATAGAGTCTGGAAATCAGACACTTCTTCAGTCGTTACTGTGTGTTCCTCAGTGTTCACAAATAATGACATCCTGCTTTACGGCAGCAGTGGATGTTACATATTACAACGCTAAAATTCAAGTAATGGAGACCATTAAATTATGGTCGGTCACACATCTGTGGCGTTTGTGACAATGGCCTGAACTACTAAACAGTGATGTGTCCCACTGGAGCACAGGCATATGCTCGCTGAATAAAGGTTTAAAAACAGGGAACTTTGGCACACAGAGCACAAAGGGCAGGAGCACTCGCCCCAATGCCACTGATGGCATAATTCTTTGAAAGAAAATCAGTATAGTCCTGGCACAAGGTGGCCTTTTGTTCAAGCGTAATACAAGCCCTTGAGCATAATCAGAGTCCTGTAGAACATTTTTGCAGAGGACTGTGTTGAGTGGAAATCCACTTAATGTGTTCTTGTTTGCTACTAAATAGCAGATTAACCCCAGAGGCTTAAACTACCCTGCAGCTGGTGTAGAGTATTGGAACAAGGTGTCTACAGGGACTCTTTCCATTTCTATTCTCGTTCTTTTTGTGTTGAATCTGTATTACCACCAGCAGGGATTTCTCACAACAGTTCAGCAATACTCAAGTTATCAGTGAAAAAACAAACAGAGCTGGATGAGGGTGGAGGAGAAGACAATGGTGAGGTTAATATCTGTCAGTTGGTTTGGATAACATGTTAAATCTGAAGTCAGATTCTCGAGTCTTTGAGCGTTTCTGGACATATGCTGTGAAAACTGATACCGCACACAACATGTCATTTTAACATGTTGTGTTAATGCAGGAATGAAGTAACACTATAATTATTTTCCTGGCCAGTAGCAGGAAATAGGTTGTTGAACGCTGTAACAAAATGTAAATGAATGAAAATAAACCGTATATTTAAACGATTTAATAAATAGTCATTTTCCCAGCAGGGGCCAAAACATACTGTAAAATAATTCCCTAAATCTCTTTGGTTATCACATACACACTTATTATCACACACAATGGCCACTGAACCACCATTGAACAGTGCCACCAGGCAACTTGGATGTTTTATGCAGGTTATTTATATGTGTGCAACATTTATTCAACATCTTTGGTATAAAACCTAATATTACAATTATTATCTGTCAATAAACTATGACAGCTATGTATTATGATAGAACCAATGCTTCATTTCATGCTTAAATGTCACCAATTGGATTGAATTTTAAAAGTATATGTATGGTATTAAACTTGGATTTAGTACTGCAGTTTTTATTACACTAAAAAACTACTACTGCAGTATATTCTTTCTATTCACCAGCTGTTGGTTGTTTTGAATATTAAAAGTCTATCAATCTTCTCATCTACTGCTCTTATCTTGAAACAGTTTCTTTCCCTAGCACAGAATAGTTTGTAATCAACATTTGCAACAATAAAACCTCTATTCATGTGAAAGACTACTAAAGATGCTAAATACAACATTTTTCACTGTTGGGTCTGTGTTAATAGTAATCCCAGAGGGAGGCTGTAATGTTGTTATTGCTGTTAATGATAATGACAGTGCTCCTCTTGATTACCCACTGATGTCTTTGAAAGGGTCAAAACCAGCCTTATGTTGCCCTAAAAACCTAATTGAGATTCATCAGGATGTGTTCACTGACTGCTGTCAATGTCAGCCTCGGGGTGAGTCACTTACATATAAACATGTTTACAGTAGGTTTCATTTGAGATGCTGCGCTCTGTTGTGCAGCTCAGTGTTGAAGGTTACCAAAGAGTTTGCCTCAACACACTGGGAGTGAAGATTGTCCGGGTAACTGTCTGAATATGACAGGGCTCACGTCTAAAATAAGGTTTTCAACATCAGTTTTTTACTTTGTCACAAAGCCTGTGCTGGCATTTTTTTTCTTCCCCTCCCCTTTTTTTTTACAACACAATTTTTCACGTGTCATTTTCCTGAAAGGTCCTCCTTTATATAGTACTTTTTACTAGAAATGTGCTGCCTAAAATGAGAGCTCCAAAGTCCAGCAATGTGTCTTATGAGAGCACAAACCATATGGGGGAGTATTAGAGGCCCTCTGAGGTTGGGAAGAAAATTGGCCATTTGTCTGTCACATTCGGCCCATTCCCCCATTACCTGTACAGACCCATTACATGCTACAAGTGTAATAACTCCCCATGATCTATGACTGTGATGTGGCAACCAGTAGCACACGTGAACACTGCAAAGGTGTTTTTGTTTATGCCTATGTATATGTTCCCGGTGTGGGTTTTAAAGCTTTGTTTATTTTCCTCGGTTTGTAAAGGGTTTTCCAGCTTGATCCCCAAATGACTTAAATTCTTAATGTCAGTGTTTTTCACTGTACTGTGGTCTTACCTCCAGAGATTATAAAGCCAATGACATATTCAAAACCCCAGAACTCATTCCTTCTGCTCAACAGTTTCCATCCCCTTTTCAAGTCCTTGCCATAGAGGGGGAGCTCATGCAGAAAGGATTTGCCCTATCCAAGTATTGTACCTGCTGTAAATGATAGATTTAGAGTCGGGCAGAAAAACTGCGAAAAAATAATAATCTCTTTGACGTAAGACATGACAAGTGAATAGACATAAAAAAGAAACCAAGCACACAGAAAATTGGATTTTCAAGAGTGCCTTGTCTCACAAAAAATGACCAGTCAGAAGGTGTTAGTGAGGCAGACTGGCTTTCATTAGCCCAGTCATTTGGCATCACTGAGGCATGAAGATGGTTAAGTGATATTATGTTAACCTCCTGTTTTACATCTAGAGTTGAGATTAAATGTAATTAGGTGGCTTTTGTACTTTCCACACAGTATTCTGGGTAATTGATGACTGACTGAAGTCTTTTACTGACGGTCTGCGCTATTGTTCTGATCACAGCCCGACTGTCTGCCATCCCCACAGTGATTGACCAAGACCATAGACATCAGCTAGTGTGCCGAGGCTTTGACTTTCACTGTGGCCACATCAAAAGGGAAATAGTGTGTCCCGTTAAGCAATTTACGGTATCTCAGTCCTATTTTTAGCCCAGCGTCGGCTGAAAAGATGTGATGAATGTTGAATTTCACTATGGTGGTGAAAATCTTCAAATACATGAGATGAGAAAAAGTGGAGCCAAACATTGAAGCGCAGCACCCTGTGTATGGGTATGTTTGACCTTTAAAATATAATTGATGGATCGGATTCTGATTCTGGTGGCCTTTTAACCAGAAACATTTACTGTGGGAGCAGGAAGTATTTTCAAAACCTATAGAAGGACTGGATTGCAGTATTGTCACAAAAAACTTCATACTGTCAAGACATATGTGGATAGTACTTATTACAGACAGTTAATGACTAAATACACACTAGGCTGTAGGACCTAATTCTTAATTCTTTGGTACAATCTGATAAGATTGTTTTACTGTATCTCTACAGTGCTGAATGAGGAGTCTTCAGGTCAACGTATTTAACTCTTGAGAGGTGCATAATTTATCATATAAATATCATATATCATATAAAGATGAGTAATCCTAAAGCAGTACATGGTGTAATACTCAAATTCCTGTTTTCTACACAGGCCACACACACAACACAACAAGACAGCTACAGTACCTATGTCTTAAAAACACAAGTGAAATAAATAAGTTGGTGGTTGGTCCAATCCCCAAATTAAATCTTTTAATGCTATAAAGCTACAATTCACACAGGAGACTTATAATCACATTCACATAATAGTTTTCTGGCTCATTTAAACTACAGAGGTCAGACTGGGAGACAATCTTTTTTTAGAAGGGCCACTTAAATTAACCCAGAGTGTAAGAGCATTTAGTTTAGCAGCAATTTGGCTTGAAAAAGATTCGTAAGAAAACTATATATTGTAAACTGAGATGTTATACCCCGTTGATATACTCTATAAGTCAACGTTAAACTCTTTACAAAACTTAAGGATCTAATGATTTTATGAAATTGTAGTAAATATGGCAATGTGATCCAAAAACAGGAACCCGTACTTGTAACCAGTTTTTGATCAACACTGAATATAACAATAGAAATACAACTTCATAAGAGAAAAGTTTATTGTTTTATTATATTATTGTGTTTAAGGCAGTGTCCCCTCAAGGGCTGTCTGTTCACTGGACATTACAGTTTTCTAACCTGAGTGTGTTTGTGTCCCCACACATTTTCTCAGGTGTAATTGGTTCATGCTCAAGTGTCTTTCTAGGTTCTTAGTTTTAGATTGTGTTGGACTGTAGCCTCACATTATTGCTGGAAAGGTTGCAGCGTTGACTGGTTTACAGGAGGCTGCTTATAAAATGTGAGCTGAATATTCATTGTCTCAGCTCCAACAAGGCATTCATTCATTCATTCATTCATTCATTCATTCATTCATTCATTCATTTCGGTTTTGTGCTGTCCAGTTGGTTGTTTAGACTCTTTTCAGGGCGTCAAATTTAACAGACTGAGTAAACTGAGTGTGAACCAGACGGCATGAGAAGATCAGTTTGTCAGTGACTGAGTTTTATTCATCAGATAAGTCTGAGGTTTTCTTCTTATGCAGGATGCGGTTGTACTTTGTCAGTGTCAGGAGCAAAGGGACGTTTTTGTTCATTAGGTTTGGATATTGCTGTAGAAGAAGTCATTAATGGTGAAGGCGGCGTTAGCTGAAAGAAAGATAACTGGAGGAATGTCTTTTGAGTTTTAATATGATTAAATACCTGCCTCTGTTGCCAGTACTGTTGTACTCAAGCTACAAGTACAAACTTTCAACTGAGAGACTCTGTCAGCTTTTGTCACAGTTATTGTTTAAGTAAAATACACAGGATTATTTTGTGTCTTCCATAAGAAGCCAACGCGTTAGCACCATAGACTATTACAAAAGATGGATGTAGTCATCGATGCCACCAAAGGAGCAATCAGAGCCACACCCTCGCTCCTTCCCTGTTCCTAGTCAGCCAATGTGAAAGTGCAAATACACCACAGTCACTAGATGCTGGCTCCAAAAAACTCGGACTGAAGTCAACTCTTCTTATTAGGGATATGATGGTCCATCTGAAAATTCATTACTAAGTAAATATTAGGCATCAAAAAGAGGAAGAGTTAATTTGATTGACAGGCCTGGTCTCCAATGAGACCAGCCCCCAAGCTCAAGTGTCATTCCCAATGAAGCATGACGCCCCCCTTTGGTTTGATGACTCACAGGAGTTTGGCATTTGAATGTCGCCATGTGGATTGTTTGGAGCCAGAAGTGACCATATTTGGATAGGAAGTGAGGAGTGAGGATGTGGGACTAACCCTTGAACTCGGGGTCACTGCCCAATGTGTATGAGACTCAAGTTCAACACTGCTAACCCTGCTAGCCATGCCCCTAGATATTCCTATTTTTGAAGCCTTGAATATGTACTTAAGATAATATAAAATGAATTAACTTTAACTGATGACATCAGAATGACTTGTGAGAAAACAATATATTGACTGAGTATTTCATGATTGAAAATACCAATTTTTTAAATTGAAATCAATTCAAGAGTTTTTTGAAGCCGGCATCTAGTGGCCATCAGGGGTATTGCACTTGTTTGCATTTCCACGTTGGCCTTATTTTTGAGACCTAACTTGCTTGGTCCATTTCTGTATACACTCACTAATAAAATGCCTGAGATGACAGATGACTCCCCAGCTATGCCCTCTCATCCAAATATGGTCATTTCTGGCTCCAAGAAAAAAGATGGCGATGGCCAAGGCTTCAAAACATTAATCCACAAACCAGTAGGTGATGTTACTTTGGCTATGTCCATCTTTTACAGTCTATGGCCACAGAGCAAAAATCAAACATTCTGAAAATTCCCGTATAAGTTCATTGCTGTTAGTTACACAAAATCAATCATCACAGCTTCCAGGAAATCAATCAATTATTTTTAACTTACAAATAAATATCCATATTAGATTCTTATGAGCCCAAACTTGTATTTTGTAAATTGTGACATGAAGGCAAAGCTGTGAGTTTTAGTTTAGAATGACTTCGTTGGCAGATTGTAGTTCTCGCAACATTTCCTCTCAAATCTTGTCTTCATCGTGTGCAAATACTGGGACAGTGTCCAACGTCTAAATCTGTGTTTGCCCTGCTATTTGTATTTTCTTGAATGTGACCTAAGAGTCAATACAGTTTTCTGGAACTTCATACAGCATTTCAGTGGCTGCTGGCTAATCTTTCCTTCTGCGTCTCTGCTCGGCTGGATGATGATGGTGGTGATGATGATGAGGAGAAGAGTACCCTTGGGGCTATAGAGGCAGATGGACCCTCATCCTCCCCCCTGCCCGACGCTGGTCTGACCTCCACATCCCTTGAAAGCATGATACCTGTGAATACCCTGATTATGGCCTGGCTAGACTGCACAGGCTTGCGACCCCTCACTGTGCAGGTGAGTGTTGAGGCAGTAGAAAGGACATGATTGACTCTCACTGCAAACCCTGCTGGAGAGCTGCGTTCCAACAGGGATAGACAGACAGATAAAGGGGAATGGGAGATGAGGGTAAAAAGAGAGAGGCTGCCCTGCATTCTCTGGTTAATTAAGTGTTATTATCCTGCACAACAGGAGGTACCTGAGAAATAATTGGTCGCAGCGACAGCTAAATGTTCCAATCTGGAGGTGAAGCCAAAAGCACTGCAAAAGGTCACATGCCATTATGCATTGTGCTGATCTTATTAGTGCTGCAGTCTGTCAAAAGACCCACCATTAATTCATGGTTAAAATATTTCCTAGATTAAAAATACATGCCTTCCCTTGATTTAAAGGTGGTCTTGTTTAGGTGGGAAAATTAGTTTTTCTTTTTTCTTCTTTTTTTTTTGTGATTTCTTGACCTGTTAGTCAAAGAGAGTCTCCTTCAATCTCGTCTTTTTACACCCACTCATCACTTAAGGATCGTTTCTTTTGTAGTGCTAATACCACATTGAATATATATACACACACATATTAGAGAAAGCATATAGAGTCCAGCCTTGTATCCTTTATACCTGCTTATCTGGTTGGGTGGTGGGGGACTAGAGCCTGTCCCAGCTGGCAATAGGTGAGAGGCAGACTAGATCTTGGACAGATCACCCGTCCATCGCAGGGGCCAACACACAGAGCCAAAGGATCATCCACACTCACACTCACACCTACGCTCAATTTACTATCATCAATTAACCTAACAAGCATGTCTTTGGACTGTGAGAGGAAGTACTCAAACTGACGCAGACACATGGACAACATCTACCTTTATTTGACATTTGAAAAGTGTCTTTTTATGTCCACACATTATCTACTAGAGCAGGGCAGAGACTGCTGATTGTTTTCTATTTTAAAAATATAACTCGGTGAATGATCAATAAAATCAACTGTTATGTTCAGTAGCTGTCTTTATGTATTCAGTGCCATAAGCAAAAACATAATAATAAAAAAAACACATAATAAAGAGAGAGAGGTTCAGATTCCTTGGTTTGAATTTGTTTAACCTATGAGTTAGAATTAAAGGTTAGACATATAGATTATCTTGATTAACCGCACTACAAGGCTGGATTACAAGGACTCTAAATGGAATATATGGCTCAATTTATAAGCCTGCAGCTGTTTATTTAATTTAGTTTTCATGCTAGAATGACTGCTTCCAGTCCAGCTGTGTGGCTAAATCTTGTTGGAATAAATGCCAACAAAGCAGAGCACACAAACTTCAGTCCAGCCAAACAACTGAGCAGAAGCTCGCAATCAGACCCTTCCAACTGCTTCACTTCCTAATTACCACACATCATCAGTGAATAAATATGCACCATTAGGAGCTGATTAAACAGTTTTTGTATTTCTTTGTTTCATATTTTTTTGTACAGTTTAATTTAATAAATATTAAAAATCATCGTAATAGAAAATAATCACTATTTTCAGATTGTGAGGCTGCCTCCAGGAAGAAAAAATGCATTGGTCATTGTTGGAACAGCTTAAAATGATTAGCGGTTATGTAGCCTCAAAGCCAGAAGCAGTGTGACGTACTAAACTGTGTGACAGCTCGGCCTCTGACTGAACTTAGCGGAGAAACATTTTCACAGTTTTTCTTTCTTGAGCGCTGTCTTTTTCTTTGTCTCCATACATTCAGGAACTGAAGTCATGACGCCTCGGGATAAGTGCTAATTTTTTGCTCAAGCTGAAACTAACATGTCTTTGCCCCATTTCACAAATGTAATCATGCTGCTTCTAAAATTTGTTGTTCATTTCTGTCTGAACACATAATGTGTGTGTGGTGAAAAGTCAGCGTGTGGAGTTCGGGGTGATACACTGCACCAACTTAACTGGTATTTGTATTGAATATAACTTTAAACATTTTGGGGCAACAGATGAAGAAGAGAGTGAGACATGGATGAAGACTTTCTGAACCATCCACTGTCCTCTTTGTTTTTAAAAGTCAATGTTAAGCGGTGGATACAGTTTTGTTACAGTTGGTTCGTTATCACCAAAGCAGTGTTTCTAATCTTTCACTCAAACTCTGATTAGATTGAACATATTTCATGAGTGGGGTGTCACACTGCAGTGTAGACAGCCTCAGTTTCATGACTTCATTCAATGCTCTTCAGATTTAAAACTTAAATGTTCCAGGTGCCAGTTGAAGGAGCTGCCTTCACTCAGTGGTCTGTTTTTGTTTTGGTAACCAGTGTTTATCTGGATAATAGAAACATTTACATCAGAAATATTTATTTGTTAGATGCTTTATTCAGCAGTGAAGTGTCCCAGCCATGCCTATAGTCCATAGTCCATAATCAAGAGCAGTGTGACAGCGACCAACCATGATCCACTCCCTCCTCCAACCAGTCACATGCATTTACAAACTGTTGGCTCATACAGAGGAATTTTTACTGTTATATTATCACTGTAATATTTTGACTTATGGAGTAAAAATCACAGGTTTACTAATAACAGTGGCTCTGTGGTTTCAAGTGTTTCAGTAAGCTATAAAAGCATGACTGAGCTCAGCATGCACAATAACAGGACACTGAAACTAAAGCAGCTAAATAGAATTTAGAAATTAATGATATTATTATTAACCTGTACTACTACTGCCATGACATGTTAAAATGTCTCCTGTGAAAAACACTGAAAACATTGATTTTAATCACAGTTACATTTCATGACTGATGTGCCATTATGACAACTAATATGATTTAGTTAATGCTGCATAAAATAGTCATAAGGTTGTAAATACCAAGTTATTAGCAACAATTTAGGACCATTTTATCTGGATGAAAACAAACGGCCAGTGCAGCATCACTTTAAAGTGATGGTGTCTCTGAAGTAAGTAAAATATGCAACATGATACACAGCAAAGTTAAAATGTTCCCTAATGAGGAAAATAAGGAAATAGGATTGTAGAGTACGAGGCTTTGTTCCTGCTGTGAGCAAGTGTAACATGAATTAATCAGCAACTGGTAGCACAGTGTTGTTATTTCACAGAGTGCTTTGATGAACTGAAGGAGCAATGGCAATACTTTTAATACAAAAGATTATTGCTTTCTTTATCTTTGCTGCTCCGAACACAATAAGAATCGATGCGCATTCATAACCTGACTGAACAATATGGGCTGTTGTCAGATAACTGAACATCATGTTGTGAATAGCCAGATTTTGTTATTAACAACTGACCCAGAGTAAAGTATTATTCAAAGAAAAAAAAAATACACAGTGCCCATCTCTCGAGCTTGCACAGAGCAGATGGCTGATGCGCAGGCTTACCAAACAGTGGAGAATTGATCTGTCTCTATTTGCGATTGCAAGAATTCCATTATTGGTTTGACCGTTTTGCAATATTTATGCTTTTCACCCCTCGTTGCCCTTGCTATAATTGTCCCTCCACCCCCACCAAGCTTTTTGTCAGCCAATCATTCACCTGATGCTAATGACCAGATGCCAGCTCTACTGTCCCTCAGATATCATGCCTGAAGACTGATATATTGATCAGGTGAGATTGATCAGGGCAGGGATGATACAGCAACATTACATGATTTATTCAGGTTCTAATATCTTGCGTCAGGACTGCCCTCTGGGAAATGGCTGTCTCGGCCCAGTGTACTTTCATCTTCTGTCCAAGTATCACACCCTCTTTACAGACTACAGATTCAGTTCCTCCAAAATCAGGAGGCAATGACAGTCTCAACTTAGCAGTAAGATGGACTGTTTGAAGAAATCCTAACACGGTTTTAAAGCTCGATCTATCTATCTATCTATCTATCTATCTATCTATCTATCTATCTATCTATCTATCTATCTATCTATCTATCTATCTATCTATCTATCTATCTATCTATCTATCTGATAACAGGACTGCTTTCACTTCCTGTCTCTCATTTTACTTCACTGATTTACATTCTGTGGATAGAACAAAAATTAAGCAATTGAATAAGCAGTTTTTCTTTCCATTTCTTAAAAAACAAGCTTTAACCAAAACAAGACAATCTCGCCCCTCCAAATAACAGATTAGTATTCATCAGTTGGGAAAACTAATTTGTGATGCATTAGACATACTCACTACATGTGGATGCTTTACTTGGAGTGCTTATGCCATTTGTTTACAAAATCTCAAAAAGTTAATGAACACGAAATCACAGGCAAAACTGTCTCCAGTGAATTTGTTAGGGCTTCAAGGGAGCAGTGATGCAGGCTGTTATGCAAAAGCTGACAGTGGAGAGTTTCAGGTTTGCATTAAAAAAAAGACCATATGATGCCAAAGGCTCTTTTTATGAGCAGCTGACACAAGTGGAAACATTTTAGTCTGCAGCAAGATGCACTTCCCTTCTATAAACCCTTTGCAAACACACTTTGTGTAAACAGTAGATATGCATCACACTTACAGCAGAGGTTGAAATATATTTTTAAAATGTTCTATTCTTTTTTAATCCGCTTGTAACTTTACTAACCTTTTACCTTGTAACTTTTTACCTTCACTCACCTTTTTACCTCAAATAAAAGGTTGCATAAATCAGCCTTGTCATACAAACAAATCTGAAAAAGACTTAGACTGTCTCTGAGGTTACAAACTCACATACACAACATGCAGTGAACATGAACGCATGTGTTAAATGCAAATTCTGGGAAGAGGCAGGGGAAGGGAGGAAGGCAGAGATAGGTTGTGGACATGCATGACTGCAGAGTACATCAAACATGTTATTATAAAATGACTTCTCTGCCTGACTTAAGTGCCACCTGTTCAATTTGTTTTCCTTCAGTGGACAATTAACACAGGTAAGTCAGTGTTACTTCCTTACTCTTATTTTTCATTACAGGGGTGATGCGTATTAAGAAAGAGGAGGAATTGTCTCCAGTATTAGAAAACTCTGTATTAAATGATCTTATCTTAAATATTGTAGGATGATGTTGTGTCTCCAGCCATGATTGCTACTCCTATACACTTAACTTCTTTTTTTTTTTTTTTTTTTTTCCCC